>JAXGGS010596578.1:0-33812 GCA_035585475.1 Armandia brevis | reverse complement strand
CCTGGGCTGAGGCGTCCAACAGAGCAATCACCTGTCCACTGGGGATGAATTATCGTAAAGCATGCAGTAAACTATGAAGAAACATTACAATTCATTCATATGCATGCTATACTAGGTAGAGAGGGTTTTACCTTTCCTGCTCCATCATGTTACAAGCAACATTTGCAGCCTTTTCATTCCACCCATAATCACAAACACTGCCAAGCATCCCGTCTACCACAGCCTGAACTCTTCCGATGGTCGCAGATTTGATAGTTAATTCTCCTTCTGTCATGCAAAAAAAAGTGCACCTGCTGTTGGTTTTTACACTACTGTAGAATCCTGGCTAAGGGAAATCACGTGTAAAAAGTCTCAGTGAGTGTTATTAACTTCCTGTGTTTATTTGTACAAGCTAGATATAATCTACAATTTCGGGTCAATTCACCAAGTGCGGCACAAATGGGCCCACACCATCTTTATACACGGTCCGTGCCCATATGTGTTACGCCGCTCACCGAGATCTGATTATGTATCTCATTCTGGACAATGGGTTCACAGTCAACCGGTATTTCACGGATGTCGCACCTCTTAACCTGATTACTCCAATGATGCGGTGGTCAATTCCAATCAATTACCTACTTCGAGAGTCAACTAGGTTGACACCCAATGGTTACATAGATGACTGACTGATTGGTACTCGCCTAGTATGGGTCATCAGCCGCACATCTTTCAGTACCATAGATCCATGTTAATAATGATGAGCATATAAAATATATGTAGCCTGAGATATATGTAGTAACGCAACATGTAGGCCTATGGTTAATACTCACTTGGCTTCCGCCCTCCACAGTTGACAGAAATTGAGTCATAAAGTGTATTGTCTTGGACAGCTCGAAAAGCCCCGGACTTGGAACATTCAAATATGTTTGTTTCATTTCCGAGACACATAAAATCCTGTGCTGAGAGTTTACCATCTGTACTGATGTAATCAATGTTTGTTCCAATAGAAGCTGTTCCCCTAAAATGACCGCAATTTTGTTACAGGATATCAAATCATATAAAAAACCACTTGAATTTGTCCAGTTTCCGTATTCAAAATGCGCTATAAACCTATTTTTATCAGATTCATTCACAACGCACATGTTTTGAAAATATTTCAATGGTTTCCAAAACAATAACCCATACCAAAATAATGTCTATCAAAAATTCACAAGTTTACAAGACTTACATAATTCCTAGTGACCTACAAGTAACCGCTGCAGCTGCATCATCCCAGCCTATACCCCCTAGTCTATAATGAACATGGTTGAATACTACCGCTAGTCCGCCATGGTATATTTGAATATCAAGATCTGAAACAAATGAGGGCTGAAGTCAGGACTGGATATGAAATTATATGTTGATCTCAGACAGAAATCACGAATTTACCCTCTGAACAATCCATATGATATAACTCGTCAAATTTCGTTGCGGCATACTGGTAAGGACACTTATAGATATGAGTTTCACGTCCAGTGCACTTATATGTAAAGGATATTTTTGGGCTCTCGGAACCACCGAAAGCTTTTCTTGTTACGGAAAATCTGTATTCATCATTCCTATATTAGTAATCATCAGAACATTCTCGTGTTTATTCAGATTTTATCTTGACTTTACTCACGATTTATGAAGTGTTCTACAAAACACTTTGGCGTTCGCTTCGGCATATTGGTATTCACACGTTGCCACATATGGCTGTATCAGAACATTTCCTATAAAATCCGACTTCAACGTTAACTCAGAATAATAGTATCCTGGAACTTCGATCACCTGGAAGGCTGTAATTGTGTAATACGTTTCAAATACTCATGTTTTATTCACACAATATTCCCACAACTACTGATGAAACAGCAAATGCCCTACGTATATCAATGAGGGGTCATTTACAAACGTTTCTATTATTCTAAGGTGTACATTCTAGGTCGCTTTAAATTTGTATTCATTGTAGCAACTGTAAGTGAATCGTACCTTCTTCCCTTCGGTAGCAATACAGAATGATATCAAAAGAATGCTGGATTTCATAGATTTCGTCTTTCTTTATGAGATCACATTCTGACAACACTTCTTCACGTCCATTGCATACTATGTTTTGAAATCGTGTGGTGAGAGTAGATTTAGTCATCTCATTTGACAAGTCACTTTGTATTCTAGCCATGGTAGCTATGGCATCTCTGAAAAGATACATTAGTCAGGGGTACACGGCATAATCATACTATTATTTTCATTTATTTTTCAAAATGTGATATGACTTAGCACTTATATAAAACAAATCAAAGAATAGGTTTCATACTTTTGCAGAGCACAATTTCATTATCCATGCATAAACACGGTGAAACATATTTATTGGATTAAGCATACCTATAACCTAAATGCCGACAAGCTACGGTACTTTCTGAAGTTGTCCATGGGTTATAGTAAAGCCCAATATTTGGTTGATAAGCTGCGGATACGGTACCCCTGACACCGTTAACCGTTAATTCCAGACGACCCCAAACCCCGTTACTGTCCGTGGATCCTCCAACCAAATGTGCCGTTATATCTGCGAAACAAACATTGTGTAAAACGATAATAACTTAATAAGAACAGACTGATTGAATCATAGTTGTTTCAGGCATTTTAATCGGCTCTTGAATTGAATGGGTGTGAAATGTCTGTAGCCACGTATTGCCAGTTTGGCCAATTCAGTATACTATTTCATGAAGTAAGAGGACAAAGAGTAAGAGAACTAATCAACAACAAAATCTTTAATAAAGTAAAATTTATGCTTTACCAAGTAGAGATGCCTCAGTTGTTGATGTATCACCAGAATCATACTCATTTAAACCTGGAAATATAAAATACATTAATAAATCTATCAAATGATTTTGCAGTACGCATTTATAAATATATAAGTAATGAGATTTATGAGGTATTTCTATAAGTATTGAAACATAGTCTCCTGATGTTCATAATGACAACTAGACAATAAGATAGAAAGTATATGTTCGGAACAACATTGGAACATACATTGATAGCCTAAGTAAGGACAGTTAGTTACTAGTTATGCCACGAATGCATAACCAGTATTGCAACACCTTTGCATTTGACATACATGGTTGGGAAACGCTAGGAACAATCATCTAGAAATATCTTTAGGACGAGAATAACTTAACTATACTTGCATGCGTGATTAGCGAAATAGCAAGGAAAGTTTAATTCCCCGCGTCAAGTGTACACCTATTACTTTAAAAAATGGTCTCCAGCTTGTAGGCATGTTTATAACTGCGTTAACACAAGTCATGTAACTTTTGTGTTAATATAACTAACAGTTAACGGCATGAAGCAGTAATGAGTTGTATTGCATATGTGTTTATTATCTGTATCTGTAACTCTGTTCGACTTGTTAAGTCTACATCTAGTTAAAACATTGTGTCTAAGACCCCGCACCTCCCTTGCTTTTGCCACTTAACAAAAAGGTGTACCTGCCGCACCTTCCTTCTCAGGAAAACCCAAAAAACTAAACCTACTGCACCATCGTTTTTATACGATTTTTGTCAAATGAAATCGAAAACAGTTGAAAATGGAAGGGTCGGTGCTCGATTATAGGGAGCTCTGTTCACTTGGATGTGCTCAATCACTAAGTGATCGTTGTCAAGACCATTGTATTCGAGTTTTGAATCACGTTTTGCTCATTTTGACATAATAGCGCCTCCCGCCCTCTGCTTGCGCCCTTGAATTCCAAGTAATTAAAAGATAAACAAACTGCCTCATCCTCCTTTTCCTTTTTTTGTTCTGCAGCACAGCCCCTTGCAACAAAAATTTAAAAAATTGATTTGCAGCCTGTGCTGAACAATAAAGTTTATTGTCAATGATTAGAGATTATTGTTTACGTGTTTATGTGTTTTTGTTGATGTTGAGATTAGCTGTAAGGTGTTCGTCACGGTGTGGTTGTCGCACCGCCACTCGCGGTCACACCTGAGTGACCCGCACCAGTCAGATGTTACTCCCGGCAGATTAATGTAATTAGCTGTAGATTTTCTTACCTCTGTCAAGTGATTCTGAGAAGTAACTGCCAATATCCTAACGTAGCTATTCAAAATTTAAATTACAGTCAGTAAGCAGAAAACCTACAAACACTACACATGTTGTACTTTCGTCGGTCGCGTTAATAAAGTATTCCGCAGAATATCTTGGACTCAAGTTATTTAACCTAGAATAACTTCAACAGCCCGCACTGCTCTTTCAGACAAAAACATAACTGATTATCAAAAGTAACTGACAGGATGCATATCTGGTAAATATCACTGTGATAATCACCCCTGAGGATGAATCAACGATAAAGAGAGAAGCCCATGACTTCCATACACCTACAGTATGGGATATACAGTAAGGCACACCAGAGCTGACAGGGATACAATAAACTGCGGTGCTTATCACATACTCAGTAAAACAAACTCAAGGCATAACTTCGTATAGTATTGTAATGTTGACTGAGCGTAATAAATGCTTCAACTCATTGCCAAGGCTCATCTTTAATGCATGGGGGCAATTTATATATACAGTATATACAAGTCATGTATAGTATTTTCATTTTATTATTTTTATAAATTGTATGCTAGCAGACATATTTTCTGATTAACATGAAGCGGTTCACTATCTCTTAATTGTGTAACAGTTAAATCGGAGGAACGAAACACATAGCTAAGAAACCTCATCGTTTCAGGTGCATGTTTTACTAGTGAATATTACTAATTCATGGACCTGAATCGGTCTGGTGATCATCTTCAAAGTCACATTTGACGTTGCGCCGGCTGAGATTACTATAGAAATTAGGTGCCACACTTGGACCGTGACATATAGTAAGCAGACATATACAAGAAATGTGTATATAAACCGAAGAAAGAAGTTGCAAATAACGGCTTTACGCATGTACCGCCCCTGGAGCTTTTCGCACGTGGAAAGAAAAAAAACATCTCCATTTGCATTAAAAACCACCAACCTTGACATGTGTGAGTGATAAATGCAAGTATCAACAACGTCTTCATCTCACAACCGATACCTGTAATAAAGAGCATATTGTTAACCTGAGGACTTAATTGTTTCACTGATAAACCTATAGTGTAAAAGATAAGGTTAGCGTGGTCTGAAGAATAAAGTTCTGCACACCTATCAATAGTGTGCATGTAAAACATCCATATTGTGTTGCTCACACATTTATCTGATGTTTTCTAGCAAAATACTATTCTCGGCTGTAACGTGGCAACATATGTGTAAATCAGTTTACATCAGGGACAAGTATACAGCCATTGCCTTAGATTTATTAGATACATGTATGACATAAAAAAACAACTGCATGAGAACTATGCACATTTTAATATTGAACAGAATGGGTTTTGAATATTGTGTTTCACTCCAGATCACATTAACGAAATCGATGGATGAAATATAATGGCAACCTAGAAACATCTCACCTTCCCCTAGTAGAATAGCCAAGAACGTTCTATTCCGCTCGTTATGTGTAGACCTTCTGCCTATAAGACCTGCTCTTTCGCTGATGTAAGTGAAGTGGTGATATAATTCCTAACTATTTGGTGTGTGACGTACACTCACAGGTTCTATCGGAGTTATTGAGACACAGTTAAGAAGATTGAATTTTCATCCTGTTCAAATGAAATGTTCGAAAACCGTGACCATACAAAGTTTTGACGTCTATCTTTCAATACGTATGTTTTATTAGTGAATATTTACTTATCTACGAACCTGAAACGGTCTGATGAACATCTTTCTAAGAAGCAGCTGACTGTGCTGGCGGAAATATATATGATTATAAACGTAAAACTCAGATTCCACTCGTGGGTCGAACAATGAACTTAGTTGATGTTTACAACGCATTATACATGATATAAATATATGGTACGGTTAGGCGGCTCAATATTTTCTCAGGCACAACCCGCCCCCCCCCCCCCCCACCCACGCATGGGCCACGTTGTTAGAATAATTGCGTTGTCATCGTACGGTGGGCCGGATTCTAGATCACACCGGAGTTCCTTTGGGTGTTTATACTTTACGAAGCAGCGAGGGAAGCGACATGCTGTTTGGAGAATAGTGTAATCAATAATAATGCAGCCTACAGTTGACTTGCTGATGATATACAGGTACACCATACCGCTATAATCAAGTATTCTTTAGTCATGCGAACATGTCTCTCAGCTCACTGCAGGATTTTTACTTCACTATGTGGTTGAATCTATTGAAAATATTAAATACATTTCTAAAAACAATATGACGTTAACGGATTAATATAACATATTTTAAGCATGAGAAAACTACTACCTCGTTAAAATGCAAATCAAGTATATAGGGTTAACCTAATATTGATGTTTAAAGCAGGGCTTAGCGGGTTCTTCTTTTACGCCCTATACCACCTGCATTAAAGCTATTCCCGCTTATAAAAAGTCATATACAGCTTCGGTAGATGCTGGCAGGGTGTATCGTATCACCTATGGTTGGAAGGCAGAAATAATGAAGGCATGCGCCTCCCACCAGACAAGTAAAGTTTTTAGCAAGCTGCCCCAGACATCAGAAATGTTGTTATTGGCTGCACCAGTGAACCGGAAACATAACACCAAAGAAAGCGTCATGGTACACAACCGCGAGTTAAAAAAAACTATATTCCCACACACCCGAAGTTCGTTACATTCAGAGTGTAAAACTTTGTACTTGAATAATCATACAGTTTTCTCTGTTTCTCATAACACTGAGCCTTCTCGTGAAACACGGACCTTATCCCCAATTATGTTACTGCCAATGTGTGCTTCATGTTGAAGTTATTCTAGGTAAAATAACACAAGTCCAAGATATTCTACGGTTAATTTATTTACACATAATCTTGACATAAGAAATACAACGTGCAAAGTGTTCCGAGTCTTTCTGCTAACGAACGTTAATTCAAATTTCAAATAAGGTCGTTAGAGATTTGGCGGTTAATTTGGGGAATAGAGATAAGATGATCATCTGACCGGTGGGGGTCACCGAGGTGTGACTGTGAGCGGCGTCACTCGCATCATGTTGCGGCAACCACGCCGGGACAAACACCGGACAACTAAGTACGACATAAACAAAGACCCATACATGTTAAACAATACACAAACATTACAAACATTGACGATACATTTTATTGTTCATCACTTCAGAATTGAGAAATTGAAGCATTTACGTATTTTAAAGCGCAGGGGTCTGATTTTATTGTAGACAACCCCAGTGTTATCGGGATAATTCAATGCAATGAACAAAATTAAATGATACATTGGAAAAAGTGACACTTCAGGCTTGTTATTATGATAACAAAAGAAAACAGAAGGTCCAATGAATAAGCTTAATATATAGAAGATGGCATTTTAACTTTCAAGCACCAGCAGCGGCATATAGAATTAATTCTTAAATTCATGGCCAAGTTAATATGAATAAATGTCCCGCTATAGAAAACAAGGTGATGAAGGAAATGTGCTTCTGTGCATATCTGAATAGGCAGCTAGCGGCAGTATTACACATCAGTACATGGTTCTCACCCATCACGTATCTAACCTTACTGGTTCCTAAAATATCAACAAGGAATCTGCCTTTCTGTAAGCTAAGGCGACAAACTGAGTCCGATTGTTTTTGCCATGGGCAAGAATATCGTGGGAATGTGGACTGTCAGCACTGCATGTGATGGCTCCTTTTTATTCACCCTCTTCTTATAGTGTTAACTTTATTTAAAATGAACGGAAACATTTCATGTGTGACGGTAAATATCAATTTCTATGAAATATCATCAACAACTAAGTTCATTGATCAGCCCAAGCTTGACATCTGAGTATATGGTGCAGTAATAATCACATTAATAACCCTGAGTATAAACTTAACTGCGCCCTGTTGACAATTTGTTGTGTATTAAAAAGTGGACGGGTCTGATATGATTAGAGACAACCCCGGTGTCAAATGCGGAAGATCTTTGCTCATATATATAAACTTGGTGAAAAAGTAAACGTGAATACGTTCATATCTCCACAAACAACTGCTGGAATAAATTTACACTGTACCACTCATCATTTTTTTACCATGCATGCGTGGTAAATTTCAACACACATTGGAGGAAAGATATCATCATGAATTTTCCCTTATGTAAGCCGACAAAGCAATGATATTTTCATGAGTACGAATATTATGGATGGGTTAACTGTCAACAATGCGATGGCTATATTTCAATCACCGTTGTCTTACAGTGTTTTACATATCTATACATGTATATGCATGTCTATATACATATTCATACATTTCTTTGCAATATCATGAACAACTAACTTCATTGTTCAGCCCAAGTGTGACATCTGACATTTAAGGTTCAGTAAAAGACACTTTTAACCCCGCCAGTATAAACTTCGCTGCGCCTTCAACAACAGTTTGTGTTCAGTTTGCTTCATCAACCGTGTAGTTGAACATCGTCATTGTCTGTCATGCCCATAAAATGCCTCGGGATTGAATGAAGTTAGGCAATGATAAAACTGTAAGCTCCACACACGACTTGCCACTCTCTGTGGTACAAACCGTATTCCTTCTCACTAGACCCCCCTACATCATAACTTCTACACAATACTTAACATCATACCGTGTTCGTCTAGATATTAGATATTTCGATAAAATAATACAGTCTAAAAAAAGAAGGGTTCAATATTGGCGAGAAATTCTCTAGTATTTTACTATTAATTATAATACAATAGTGAGCAAAGTTATAGATCTTATGGTATTTATTATAGATACGCCTAAATACCCCGGTAAATTACCAAATCTAGGTTACACAGTCTACTATCTTTTAAAGGCATTTGGCTAGACAAATGTTTTTGCTTTTGCAACGGCTCCTGGGAAGTATTTCTTTACACTATAGAGCGCCAGCTCTGCAAAGATTCAGACCTAATTCAGGTATTTTAATATTCAAGACAGTTAGTAATAATGCACAATAAGATGCTGCTGCAGTCCTTTTGGTTTTGTTTGTTTATCTTTCATATTCAAGGTAAGTTTGAGAAGAACATTTAGAGTTAAGATGTTAGGATAAGCAAAATAGCGAAAGGAAATTATCCACTGCTCCGTATACATAGTATGATTTGTATTTCTAAAGGATCAGACAATTATGAAACAACTTCAGCTTTCATAGATACAGTACCAGCCGTATATGGTGGGTAAAGCTTCACATGATAAACATATTGCTCGGATTTGATATAAAAAATCATGATAGTATCGTCTGTAGAGTAATGTGAATTGTGTAAAATGGATCAGAATTCAAATCTCTGAAAGACATACGCTGTATGAAACATATATGTTTAATAGATATAACGGCACATTTGGTTGGAGGCTCCACAGACAGTAATGGGGCATGGGGTCGTCTGGAGTTGACTGTAAATGGGGAAAGGGGAGTTGTTGACGCACATACCTGGACAAGTTCTGAGAGCACTGTGGCTTGTCGAAACTTAGGTTATAGGTACGCTGATCAGCACATATGTATATGTTTATGTTTATACGTGATAATAATACATGAGTTTTCAGAACATTAGAAGAGGTTTCTAAAAAATGGAAATATACAATAATCTAATTGGTGCTCATTATTTAATATAAACTATTGATTCGAACAATCTTTTGTATCTATAGCAATGTCATATATACCATGGCTGGGGCAGATTATGGTGCTGGGTATGAGTATGGCATAACTGAACCAACGCCATCTATTAACTACAGAAGCATGACATGCAATGGTCATGAAGAAACGTTGTCAGAATGTAATTTCTCCCTGTGGGGGAAACTTACATGGCTTCCAACCGTTGTTATTTTACACTGCTTTATAAAGGAGTCAGGTATGTCAATTACTTTGAATGTAGGCTGAATCACATACAGTTTTATGTACATGCTATTACTTATGCTTCTAATAAGCTTGTTAATATGTAAATTTGTTAGCTCAGACATGTAGTGATTCTTGACCTAATTATAGTTTTTGCCTGGTTATAAGGCTACATGTAATTTGTTTCCATTGAGTGAAGCCAGCACTACATTATTATAGGAATGCATAAAATGCTCTCACCAAAATACAGATGTGACTATAAAATAAAGTATGATAAGTTCAGCATATACTGCTATTGTATGATGATTTTTTATACAGCCATTCAAGTAGTACATGTATCCAGCGGGGAGTATCGACTAAGATCAGAATTCATCGGGGAATTTCGGATTAAAGCTGCTAGAACTAGAAATTGCCACGGATATACTTGCTTTAAGCATCCAGACTACCAAGTAGCAGAAGCAGATGCGCATGTGTTATGCAAAACTGCCAAGAAACGGTTCTAGTATAAAATGTGAAAATCGTCATAATTTAGGGGAACATTGTCAAAGCGTTGGAATTATATTACTCATGTTTATACCTTCAGGTTTGCTATAACTAGTCAGAAGGGTTGGCGGTCCTTCAGTGACAAGACAGTGCAATTTTCATATGTTTGCTCCGGACACGAGACTCATATAGGGTACTGTCCGTACACATATTTTGGATTCTCCGAAGATTACTACAATGTGCATTGCACTGACGGTATAAATCGTTTGGCAAATGCGCTTTGTTCAATTACCATTTAAAATAAAAAATAAGTCTGACTGATGTATTTATTTTTGATGCAGAGATGACACTAAGAATAGACCTTGGGCAAACGTTAGTTGTCATCAATTCGCAGGAATATGCAATAGGGGATTTAGATTGGGATGACTCGACCGCCGCTGTTGCCTGCAGATCTCTAGGAATAAAGTATGTAATGAAACACCAGACTGTGTTATAGCATCGGAATTCTAGATTGAAACTGTTGTTTATAATAATTTCAGGGGTGCAGCGACCCTTGGCACAACCGTTGATAATCATTGGCACCTTAGGCGACTTGTATCACAGAAACTTGTATGTCAAGGAAACGAAACAAACTTATTCGAATGCACCGAATATGACGCGTTAATAGAAGCACCAAGCTTCTCACATTATCATACAATGTCTGCTAGTTGCGGAGGAAAAAGACCCGGTAAGTGGAATTTAACACAGCAAGAGACAGAAAGAGAATAATTGGATGTAATTATTCTATATGATGTCACTGTCACACTTGGTCAGTGTATTAATATCACATTCTACAGAGGTGGAACTAACCATCAAGTCAGATACTGCAACTGTAGGAAGACTTCAGGCTCTGGTAGACGGGATGCTTGGCTGTGTTTGTGATTACGGATGGAATGAAAAGGCTGCAAGTGTCGCTTGTAACATGATGGGACAACGAAGGTAGAGTCAAATAGCATAAGGGCAAGTTATTTTCATTTAGAACAAATATATGTTAAACATGTTCTCCAGTGGACAGGTGATTGCTCTGTTGGACGCCTCAGCCCAGGGATTAGGAGAGATAGAAGAGTATGAATTTACCTGGGTAAGATATACTTACTGTAAGGGAGATGAGAAACACCTGTGGGATTGTCTAGGAGATGTCTATCCTTATGAAGCGTCACCTTGTCCTGATGATCACCTGGCTGGGATAGTCTGTGACGTCACTAAAACAGGTAAAGCTACTAAGATTTATTATTTCTCAATAATTCAATAGACAGCATAGTCTTAGACTTTTCATTTAAGGGATGAACCTCTCCGTTACAGAAATTCAGATATCCTTGACTGGTGGCTCACATCCTGGAGAAGGTAGAGTAGTAGTAACTATAGATGGTGTAGCTGGTTCTATTGGCTGGCAGGACTGGGATGATAAAGATGCACGGATCGTCTGTAAAATGCTAGGATTGACATATAGGTTATATCACAACGGCATAATTTTTATTAGTTTTGTGGAAAGTTCACGATAGAAAATATGTGAGAATTGTAGCGTTATTGTTTATTCACCTTAAGCTCGGCAGTATCTTCTCTTAAGACCGTTTTCGGTACGAATAAAGGACCTCTGTACTTTGACAATGTCCCCTGCACTGGGGAGGAAGGCCACATACTGGACTGTTTTAATGGAAAACTGGGCTGGACCACCAAGAAGCAAAATGACGCAGATCAGGTTGTGGCGGGGGTTGTGTGTACGGCTGGTCCATTATCTGCAGGTATACAGCAGTAAATAACGCTTTCTCTTACTAAAAATGTGGTTGTGACGAGATTCCAAGTCGAATACTAGCAGGGCTATTTGTCTTTTATACCCTTTATGAGTGTTATTGTATATTAAGCCTTTTTCCTAATGGTTTATCTTAGGTACATCTAGTGATAGAACGACTCTCCTTGTATCTGTCGGTGTGCTAGCTGCACTCCTGGTTGTGTTCATCGTTGGTATGTTGGTGTTGGTTATTCTGTACTGTCGCCGTTCGAGAAATCCGGACAATACAAATCCTTCTAATCCGTCAAAAGTGGAAATGGTCAACCAATCGAGAGGCAAACTCAAGGAAGAGAGAGAGTCCGAGATGTATGAAGATCTGGACGACATTCAGGTGAGTGCATTTATATCGGCATCGTCCATAAATGTGCACAATTTAAACATAGTGATGGATTGAATGTTTGGGCCAGTTTCGTAGATGTAAACGGAATTAAATATCGTTCTTGGCGCCTATATATAGAAATGAGTTAAGAAAGAATGACAATTATTGGTCTTTACACATTATCAATACTTCTGATCGTTTATTTGAATTGTTACAGAAAAAAACAGATGAAACTCGGCGTCCTTACGCTACGTTGGGCACCATGCCTCAGTAAAATTAATCACCACGGTATCTTCCGATCATACCAGGTTTGCTGGATGAATTTCTGATTTTATGAATCAGGAGGTTTAGTCTTCATCACAATCCGTTACATTACGGTTTCGTCCAATGAAGTTAATTTTACCCATCATGAAATGTGTTCGAACAGTAGGTGTACAAATAGTTAGCCCGTTATAATCTCTAGGCCACCTCTACCCCATTACCTGAAATCTGGCATTCACCAATGTGAATCGAGCATTGAAAATGAACGCACTAATGTAAATCTTATTAAACATAGACCTAGCCGTGTCATCATTATGGATAATATAGCCTCATTCATGAAAATTGATTTCAAATGTACTCTTGCACATAAGTTTATGATACATTAACCATTGAATATAACAACATTTGAACATTTAATTCATTACAAAGAATTTTTATCAGTGATATCGATTGTGGTTCTGGTAAAAAAGACCTACTCGTGTAAATCTTGCCTTCAGAAAATATACTCTAGTAACATGAATATGTAGGAACCTGAATATAGGTCACGTGACACCCCTTCATTTAGCTTATTATATATTAGGTAATTAAATGGTGTCACTGACTAACCGTGCTCACTATTAAATCTGCATGGCTTATATGGGAATATTGTGTTATCAATCTAATGATTAAGATTATGTGTTAAGTTAAGAAACTATAATGGGTGTCTGGTTATTGACCCTATATGTTCAACCTTATCACAGTTTAACCTTTATCAATAACGGGTAAATATAAAAAATGGATTTCCAATTAACCTTTACTGTTGTATGATTTGTAATGTTATTAAGGTAATATTTTGGGAAATGGCAAATAAAAAAAAAGATTAACAAACTACATTGTTTATTGATTTTACCGATGCAAAAATGGAGTATCAAATTATCCATACAACATGAGTATTACTTAATGCAGAATACGCATATCTGAAATAAGAACGATAATTTGTATAAGTATCAGAATTTAAATTCTGATACTTATACGATGTTAAATATTTATAAGAATACTTCTTTTTAAAGGAAAATTGGGGTTATTATTAATTGCGTATACAAGTGTTTATTCGCGCGTCAATAGGATATCCAGTCACATGTATAAAGCGCACCAGTTGTTTTGTGTGAAATAGTTAGTTGCAGATACGCAATTATGTCTCTGATTCACAACGGATTGCATATGTTACCCTTGGGAGACTATCGATTTAGCTGCAGTCACACACTTTGAAAACTGGTCTTGATAGAGCCAATTACAATTACAATTACAATTACAATTACAATTACAAAATCACTTTATTGCTGGGACCTATTGGTCATGCATTAGCTTAATACAACCTATAACAATGAGTGTTAGTAGCATCGATTTATGTATTGAACTGAGAGGCTTGTTATTGGCGTCTTGATAATCGATGATCAAAAAACTGAAAAATGAAAAGACTCGAAATGTTTCCCACACGTTGACGATCTCCTGACGTTTCCATTTATCAGTGTTTGATATTTCTTATGAATAGTTTATGATTGTTTATCCGTCAAGATCAGCTCCTATGTGGAGTTACCCTAAAAAATTATTATCATTATGAGACGCACCCGCAATTTCTCTAGATGCGGGCAAACTGACTCATAGATCATCAACTCATAATTATACATATTACCGAGTCTGCCATAGCCCACAGTAACAACGCTTCATTTGTCCTTTGCTATTAACAATGAAATCCGTAAGAGCAAGCAAGCTGCTTTCGTAGGAACATCCGGTGGCGGGTATTTGCATGCAAACCTGCTGATTGTTTCCCCTATTTCCCCACTTGGGTTCAATGCAGGATACTTGAGTCTTAATTGTCGGAATGATGTACTTAGATCAATAGATATAGTTTAACAAGTATATTATAAAGTCTATCAAAAGTTTATCTATGAGTCTATATTACAGGTACTGCCCGTAAAATGAAGACGTTTCTGATCCTTGCGTTTTTTTTTCTTGAGTTAAGTAATTTTAAGCTCATTTTATTAAACCTTTGCAAAATGGCTTAACATAATTTCGTTATAACACCATATAGCTTCGATTGTCCAACATTCGGATATTTAGCATCACAATAGTCTTTTTACTGTTAGTTGAACGCGTCTGATTAGCATCATATCTGATGTTGAGGAGACCTAAAGGTTAGCTTGCAGAGTAGGCCAGCAAATCATCGAAATACTCACCACGTTTATTAAAATGCTGAGTAGCTATCGTACAAACATGCTACTGGAGCATGAATCTATTTTTATTACATGGAAGGTAATATTGGATGTCACACTGTCAATGTCCGCCTAAACCACTTGTTTTGTGATTATATTTAATATAGATCTCATCTTGATATGACACATTCCATTTCGTCTGGGCGTCCGTCAAAGCCCTTTATTTACTGCTGCGCAGGGTTTGCAGTAAGTAATATATGAATCCATACCTAACAGACTGGTCTTAAACTCCGAAAACAAATTGTTGAGAAACCCTCTCTGATTCTTGTAACCATATCTCCGCGCGTTTTAATAATTTTACTTTGTCTATTCAGGAACGTAGCTCAAGCGTAACCTTCCAACTTTAATAGCACATTGCTTTTTACATTTGCTACAGACCTTTGTTCTCTTCTGTCAAGCGAAAAATAGATTGTCGCCGCTCTTTAGAATTCGCGCTTTAAAAAACCCACCTTGGACTATCACAACTATGCACACAGTTACAGGGGTGGCCACGCTTGGGGTCCGCGGCCATTCGCTGTTGCTTAATTATTCTGATTAAGTTACATTGAAATGGTTTTCAAATCACCATAAACATGGGTGTCTTGGCATAAAGCAATTACAGTGTCTAGTATATCTTTACCCCTTAAAGCAACTTGTATATCTAGTATTGGCTGTATAAATTGTTTTTAACAAATTAGGATATTAACAATCTGATATATCTGCACATAAAATAGGTACTTGCATTATGTAAAATGAAAGCACAAGAGATTTGACTATTTGCATGTTAAATTGCGACACCGACAGCACAATCGCATCTGCTATACGACACGGACTCATATATTAATTTCTTCAACTAAGCTCTATAAGATCATTCATAAATTTTTTAATCTCAAGAATTTGGAGAGAATTTGCGTATAATTCAGTCAATTTTCGGACCGACTTCTTTTCGTCATCTAGATCAGCACGAGTTATATCGGATACATGTTGTACTGCGTTTATTAGCGTAGACTTTCAAACCGTGTGAGTATCCTTTAGTAACGCGTCATGTATCGAAAACTTGTTTCAAAGAAGTTAGCTTTTCTTTTGTAGGAAGTGTATCGACATGAATTAATGGAATATCGGAATGGGTCAAGCGATGTTAACGTTTACATCAAATATGGCTGGTTGACTGTTCAAGTGTTTGTTCTGACGGACTAATGATAAGTTGACAAGATTAGAAGTTGAAAGAAATGTAAAATATCTCACCTTCGATTATGTGGATGATAATCGCAAGTATGATCAATGTCCTCATTTTAAGCCGTCATTCTGTAACGTGTGTGCTCTAATAAACATAATCAGGGACTGTATATTGTGTGGGGTATGGTGACCCGTAACTTTCTACAGTCACAATTGTTTACTTGTTTATTATGTTGGTATGTATAAACATATGAAAGCAATGGTCCTGAGTCATTAAGAATACCATTGTTGATAAATGCCTGTGTTGTTTTTAACGTCGGCACCCGATGCAGTAATTCTGATAACATTCCTGCACCTTCTTTACCCTTTTCCTATAAAGACCACACATGCTTTACTAAGGTATAAGGTAAACCAGGTTGTAATCACATGCCAGTGTAAATTTACGTGTAATTTTAGTATAATTTGACAGGTAGATTCAGGATTCTATATATTCAGTAGAAATGGTCTACACGTCATTGTGCTTCCTATGATTCACAATGAAGGAGCTACTGGCGCAAATGAAATTAAAGTGTGGTAGAGAGCAACGTAAACTTGTCGATGTTAAAATATCACAGCTAGTATATGAATAAATAACATTACGACTCAATATCACCAATGATTAGCTCATATATATTGAACAACAGAATCTAGTATATTCCTTTCGATAATTCTGATGAGAAACCATCGTTGGAGTATGATTGTTCTATCCCTGTGTTGCCACAAGGGGGTGCGGCTGGTTGTGCAAGTAGCAGAACAAGTATTATCGTTACTAAGTCGATGCGATCTGTGTTTACTATGGCACAATTTTCCGTGAGATTATTGGTACGTCAGGTGTTTTTTTTGTCTTGAAATGATGGGAGGTTGATGCTATTGAAGACACATCTGGCGATGTCTTCGTATGACAGTGGAAAATCACAAACACGATCACTGCTACTGAGGTGACCAGGAGAAGAGACACTGGTAGCTTTAACTAGTTCAGAGACACCCCGCATTAACTTTCGCTATAGCTTATTATCATATCAAATACCAAACACATGGAGTTGTTTGGCACAGTCGACACGTTTATCAGATGGGTGCTGGTGACTGCCAATGTCCTCTAAGTACACTTACTTTGTCGTGTTTGATATATATCACGCATTATATGACATATTCCATTTCCTTTGAGCGTCTGTCAATAAACTGATGTTGCTGAACTTGGTTTGAAGTTAATTTTGATGTAGATCTTGCATTATAAGGTTGCGCTTGTATTTGAGTTGTCGACATGTCTTCAATTTCTAATAGATTCTGACAGAAAGCGCCAATCTAGAATCTAGATCTACTACTAAATGATTTATTGATTTTTCAGGTTACATATAGCCAGTTTTATACAATACGTGCATGAAAAGAAAATTGGATACAAATCCAAGTTACGAACCATTAAACGTTGATAAAGGAATTGATTTGATCTTCCTTTTAATGTTGCTAATGAGTACTTGATAATAATATAATCGGAATTATTATATACTTGAATTTTAATTTCAAGGGGGCATATGTAACATATGAAATATTAGTTAATAAAAGTAATGTTACGAAATTCTGACCATTACCTATTTGATCAATTTAGAACCACTGTTATATTTAGATTTAACCATTGTCAGTATATAAGACAAAGATAATCAACTTAAAATAAGTTATTTACATTTACAGATGCAAAGCATATTTGATAATCATAATTGTATAGACAAAAACATTCAAGTTCACTAGAGGAAATACGTCCTGCCAAAGTCCATTTAAATTCCTACATGACCTTGTTCTGTGAACATTTTTACCGATCGCCTGCTGACAAATCAAGGTTGCGTTCTTGTCTCTGTAAAGATGGATCTCAATTGAATCGTATGTTAAAATTACATGCTATGCATATAATAATAAACATGTATATAGTACTTATATACTGAGAAATGTAGATTTAATATTATGCTACCGTTGCTGGAATCAACTATACATATGCTCACCTTTCTATACTGATGCTTGATCATCAGAACCCTTTGCACCGCTTTGTTCAAGACCTGGTGGGGCGGCCATCTCTAATCTTGATGGCGTTTCTGAAGGATCTTTCTCCGGGACAGTTTTCTTACGACAGTAGATCACAACAAACACGATTATTACTACTGAGGTGATCAGCAGAATTGCAGCCAAGACACCGGTGGCGATGACGAAATAGTTGCTTCCACTTTCTGCTATAAATTTATTTGCTGTAAAGTACAAGACTAATGTAGAAATACGGTAGAATACATGTGTATCATTTAGCTTATGACCGAAAAGGCAGTGCATGAATATTTACCCTCATATCCTAGATCAGTTGTACATATCACCCCAGCCACCAAATCCTCACTTCCCTTTTTAGTTGTCCAACCTGATCTTCCTTCATAGCAATCTAGTAAATGGTTTTCTTTTCCAGTACAGGGAACATCGTCAAAATACAATGGTCCTTTGATTGTTGCGAATCCAGACTGTGAGGAAGCAACAGCGCTAATGGAACTAGAAATAAAAAGGGTGAATTTCAAGTTTATCTATTTTTGTTTAAACATTTACAAACTCACAGGTGGCTCCTAACGCTGAACATTAATAGCAATAACATTGTTATCGATTCTTATGATAAAAATCAATCATTAACTTATTCCATAAGATATTTATGTCTCCCCAGTGTAATCTTACTTGTTTGTAAATCCCATCATTTTACAGATGACTCTTGCGTCTTTATCATCCCAGTCCTGCCAGCCAATAGAACCAGCTACACCATCTATAGTAACTACTACTCTACCTTCTCCAGGATGTGAGCCCCCAGCCAGGGATACTTGAATTCCTGAATCATCATTATTCTAATTGTTAAGTTTAGTTTAGTTTGAACAGTGCCCGATCAGAATGAGTGTTTGTAGCATGTATTCCTGAGATGGAAGGTGTTCTTCTTAGACAGTGCTTGTTATTCAATTGAGTCTAAGTACCTGATCAAAATAATTGTTTGTATAATTACCTGTTTTAGTGACGTCACAGACTATCCCAGCCAGGTGATCACCAGGACAAGGTGACGCTTCATAAGGATAGACATCTCCTAGACAATCCCACAGGTGTTTCTCATCTCCCTTACAGTAAGTGTATCTTACCCAGGTAAACTCATACTCTTCTATCTCTCCTAATCCCTGGGCTGAGGCGTCCAACAGAGCAATCACCTGTCCACTGGGGATAGAGAGGAAGACATATGGTATGGTAAAATAAAAATAAAAATCACTCGATGCATGACTTGTTTATTACCTGGTTTGCCCCATCATATTACACGAGACTCGTGCTGCCTTTTCATTCCATCCATAATCACAAACGGTGCCAAGCATCCCATCAACCGAGGCCTGAACTCGTCCTATGTTCGAAGTCTCTGAGCTAAGAGTTAACGCTACCTCTGTCAGGCGAAGAGATGTAGATGCAGATGTAGATGCAATTTGGCACAGTTTTACTTGATAAGTATCTGGCATAAATAAAGGAGTTTACTCACTTGGTTTCCTGCCTCCACATTTAACCGAAATCGTCTGATAGAAATCACCGTCATAGCCTATTGCAAAAGCCCCGGATTTGGAACATTCAAAGATGTTTACCTCATTTCCTTGACATAAAAAATCCTCTGCTTCAAGTTTCGGATTAGTAACGCTAAAGAATACGTACGAACCGATGGATGCTGTACCCCTGAAATAAATATATGCCAGTTTGTCAGAATACGGAAGGTGTTATGTTACCTCTTTTCACCAATTTAATGTCCCGCAAGTCGGAAAATAATTCTGAAAGCTAAAAAGGATACGTCTAATAGGAAAAACACATATTAATTAATATGACCTACTTGATTCCCTGTGTCCTGCAGACAACTGCGGCAGCCGCGTCGTCCCAATCTACTCCTCCTAAACTATAATCTGCAGAGTTGATTGTTGCCGACAGCTCGCCACGGTTTATTTTTATCTCCACATCTGCAACAAATCAGGCAGATATCAGACGTGCGCATGCCTGTCGCAAAATCAAACATAACTCACATTTCAACTAATATGACAAATTTACCATCTGAACAAACGATCAGGCTAGTCTCGCTAACTTTCCAATAGTTGAACGCATATGGGCACTCATAGATGTTGGATTCATGTCCTGAGCACATATATCCGATGGATATTTTTGGTCTCCCATATTCATCGTCCCCCCAAGAACTATGGTAGGACTGCCTCGTAAGTGCATATCTGCATTCAAAATAAGTTATAACATACATCTCATATAGACAATCATCACCATACTCTAGCCTTTACTCACGGTTTGTTGGCTGTTCTACATAATACTTTGGCGTTGGTTTCTCGTACACTGTATGAAGGATAACTGCCACATGAAAATTGATCACAGGGACCATAATACGGCTGTATCCGGACATTTCCAATAAATTCCGACCTCAACTTAAACTCAGACCCTGGTTTGTCTGCTAACTCAGACCCAGGAACTTCAACAACCTGGAGGGCTAAAGGAATATCGATATCAACTGTTTTGTTAATGAGAAGCGAAATGTTTTGATCATGACTTTTGCGACATAACTCATGTGTCATACCTTCTTCCTTTAAGTAGCAATACAGAATAATATTTCTGGACGCGGGCTCGTGATATGAGTCCCTTATCATTGTGACATTACATTCTGACAACGCTTCCTCGAAGCCGATACACTCAGTGATATGGAATTTCGTTGTTGGAGTATATTCGAACAGCTCACTCGATAATTCATCTGTAGTAACCATGGTAGCTATGACATCCCTAATAACATGAAATGGTTGAGGGGTTAATACTAGCTTTTTTCTAAATCAGAGAATGGCATGAGTAAACAATTGAATAAAACAGTCCACATGTATGGTTTGGGAGTCACCTACTTCATTAAAACTTACTTTAATCCTAAGTGTCGACAAGCTACGATACTCTCTGAACTTGTCCACTCATGTGTATGGCCACTGCGACTGTTTTGATTATAAACAGCTGGAGCTACAGCACCATAGACACCATTAACCGTTAAATCTAGACGACCCCACGCACCATTACTGTTTTCGGATCCCCCAACTAAATTTGCTGTTATATCTGTTAATAAAAAGGAAAACATGTGCTGCATTCTGACCGAATATTATTTCCTTCTGACTTAATAAACGGAGCACAACTTTGCCTTTACCAAGTAATTCATAGCTCTTTGTTTACCAGAGAGAACATTTAATATGTACTTTATTTAATCTAAATTGAGCGAAAAACACATGTATGTCATAAAATCATTATATTTATCAATGAAGACTTAATGACTTTTGATTTACCGAGTGAATACGGGTCAGTGGTACCGTCTTCATTTACGAACCCTGTAAATATAAAACTAATATTTAAATAGGTATACAAAGTAGGTTATAACATATGTTGTACAACCTGACCTTCCAGTCACATGATTCCTTGGCTTAAGATCCATGCATATTATCACCAACCCACGTATTAATACTGCGCGATTGTATAGACTTGTTGAGCTCTTGTAATATTGCTGTCTATCGGATAAAATATTTGAGAGAGTTGGAGGTACAGCTCGTCAGTAAGTTGTCAACTTCAAGCCTATTACACAACCTGATTGAGCAAACACGGTCAGCTAGCTGTAGGTAAAGCGCACCAAAATATATCAGCACCGTATAGGAATATCATGGCAATATTATGCTTGGCGAAATCTGGAATTATCAATTTGATTTAGCTGCAATGATGTGGCCGATTTGAAAAGGAGTACACACATAGAAATTGTAAATAGATATATGGACGAATCGGTAGCAACAGCGTTGGGAGGTGTAACGGGATTATGATTTTGGAAGATAAACTTATAACATCATAAAGTCATTTAAGTAATAATTAGACCTGACCCTATGATAATGTTTGTGTCCGTCACCTTGCAACACCTTTAAAACTCCATTAAAGGATCTTAACCATACAAACGCTCTCAGAAAACACATACTTGTAATTAGTTATCAACTGCTTTATAATATTTTTCAACGTCCAATAAATTGCACACCGAGATACTATTTGAATATAACGTGTTCGGCTCGAGCATCTTTATTTCACCTGATATGACTATTAATGTATGCCTAACTTAAAGAACGTTAATTACAAGCAGAATGTCACCTATGAGTGATACACAAGAAAAATATTTATAAAAAGACAGCATCAGTTAATGCAGGTAGGCGTCTCTTAAAGCCTACGGTTGATAGTCAAATAAATGGGGACATGCGTCCCCCGCAGTCAAAGGAACATTTACAATCATACATGCAATCTGCCTCAGACATCAAGAATGTCCTTGTTAGCTGCACCAGTGAACCTGAAACATCAAACCATTGAAAGCGTCTGGGAACACAACCGCGAGTTAAAAAAATTCCTACAAGCCCCATATATCTTGACATCCAAAGTGTGAAATATAAATATTGTACTCATGTAAGGCCGAAGCGTACCACATGGCACCTTCATATATCTTTGTTGCACATATGGATGGCTATCGGTGATTATTCAAAAGTTCACACCTACTCTTTTAAGCAATGTGCGCATGGGGAGCTTGTTCGCTTAAGTAAAAGACACAAACTTAAAACCAAAGGTAAACATGTGTAATGTTTTCCATGTTATTTACCTCGGTAAAAACCCTAATAACACCGAACCATAGACATAGTTTCATGAAGCTCCTGTCCTTATCCTTTACCATCCTTTAACCGTTGTCCCCGTCCAAATTCACTGTCAAACCGGGAAGTGACGCTATTTACCCTACTCGGGCACAATATTACCATCACCCAGAGTGGTGATCACTCAGGGATGACACATTACAGAGCTGATCACTTAAAGCCACACGGCTAATTATGCACACGGTCTTCGTCTTGATTAGGATTGCTTTGCCGGGTACAAGTGAAAATAAGGCCACCAGATATGAGTGGTTAGTGTTGTAATAAACAAACTATGATTAAGCTATTTGGCAAAGGTTAATATTTTGCATTCAAAGTTACTTACCTTGACACACGTTAGTGACGAAGGCAAGGAACAATACATTCTTCATCTTGCGACCGATAACTGAAACATAGAGATATATGTTAAAAGTATGCCTCTGGATTGATGTACATAATTGTTTTAAACAGACTGCAACTTAGTAGGCAGGGACTGCGTATAAATAACCGTATACACTAATCACATCTAATTGCTCTATTTTAGTGTTGAATGTAAGAATGTATAATGCGCGTCGTTGTAATTGAATGGATTTTATTATGATCAATACATTCACAGTTCATGACCTTCACAATGCACAACAAACTAGTGATAGCTCTAATGATTGATTTTCTAACAGACCTAAATGTGGTGGTAATTTTAGGGCAGTAAAACCTCATCATTCAAATCGAACGGATCATAATGTAGCTTGCCAATAAGGCATGCCATTAATTGCTGCTTATAAATGTAGTGACTTTTTAATATTAGATGAGAATTCACTCAGAGATCTCTGGTATTGAATTTTCATTTTGTATAACACAACCAATACATCATAACATTAATCCACAGTCAACTAATTTCTTACCTTCAATGGCGCGAATGATTACAAGAACCTCCTCTCTGGCCTAGCTTTAACCACTTGTATAAGTGAACATAAATATACACAGCGGAAGATAAATTCGTGTGTTGCTAGTAAGGTGCATTGAAGCAATATGAGACACAGTTAACCCAGTGGATTTTAACTCTTTCAACATGAAAAACCTAAACGACCATGACGATGAAAAGATTCAACGTATTTGTTTTAAGGTGCATGTTTTATCAGTGAATATTTTCAAAGTTATGACACCGAATCAGTCTGGTGATCAGCTTGCGAAGACTCAGGGGCCTCACTTGTACTGAACACTTATTTGATGTTAAAAAGTTGCAAAGTTACACTGTCATTGTACAAGCCAGACGATTGGTGAACATAACTGTCCTCCTCTTGGTGTTATATTACGAAGCAGACAGAGTAGAGACATTATGAGTAGAAAACCGTGAACGCCTGTGTAAGCCTTTTGTCGCCAGCGGAGATAAGCACGGATGCAAAATACTGTTATCGTCAAGTATTATCTAGCCAGACGTTTATGCGTTTTATAACATTTCATGCATATAATTCTTACCTAACGTTGGGGTAGAATCTATCAAAAATATTTAACCCATCTGTTACAAAAACAAGGTTACGGAACAATAAAACAGATAGAATTGTCATTTCTATGTCGGTCCAGCGGCACTAAGTTAGTAATCAGATCGTGATAAATTACGGTACTAAAATACATGATTAACATCGCAGTTTGATCTATATGTTTGATACACACATGTGTTATCATGACAACAACTGCTCAATCAGCAGCCCCGCTCTACAATGCAAATAAAGTAAATAAGATATCGATGTTTAACTCGGGGTTTAGGGGGCTCTAATTTAAGTTGTATGACGCTTGCGGTTCAACTGGTCCTGCACACGTTATCCACCACCATGCCAAACAACCATAAAAGTATCTATTCATACAGACCTGCCGCCCCCATCCACTCTCAGACACGATATTGTTCATATGATTATTTGTCAATCGCCTTATATATAACCATATTTTCTTAACGCCAATTAAGTACAAACTAAAATATCAATTAAATCTCTCCTTGAACAATTAAATTTACCAATTATGACTATTAATGCATACCTAATTAAATGAACGTTAATTACAAGCCGAATTACAATTACATATGTCTTACAGGAAATATATTTTGTGCGCTTATAAAAGTCAGCTCCGGTTGATGCGGGAGGTGCGTCTCGTAAAGTCTACGGCTGATAATCAAACATAATGGGGCATTCGCCTTGCCTCAGACAAGAAAAGTTTACATTCATATTTAACAGTCTGCCCCAGACATCAGGAATGTTTTTGTTGGCTGCACCAGTGAACCCGAAACACCAAGTCAGGTTGGTGTATTAAGAACACAACGGCGAGTTAAAAAATAAATTTCCGCAGGCCCTGGATTTCTGACATTCAGAGTATCAAGTGTTGTACTGATGTAATGGTGCAGTCTTCTGTGTTAATTTATAACACTAAGTGATAGCACTGTATCTTTTATCAGAAGAGGACGTACTGTTCGGGTTTGACAGACGCTCATGCGAGTTTTATCGCTGTAGCTGAGTCGCCACTTGAAACACGATCCCTGATTATGACTAAGTTACTGGATTGGCGCGCTGTACGAATGTGTCCTTCGGTATTAACAAATCGATTTGTAATATAAAGTGGTCAACGGAAGCGTGACTACGTTCATATCTCCACAGGACAATTCATGCATAGTTATACACTGTTCCCACCCATCAATCTTCTACTATGTCTGCATCTAAATTATCAACACAAATTATCAAGGATGCCAAAATGTATACGAAACTTCCAGCTGTAAGCCGTAAGTTGCAATAGCCATGAGCGAGAATATCGTGGGAATCTGAACTGTCAACAATGTGATGGCCACTTTTTATCCACATAATTATTTTATTTTTGTTCCTCGTCTTCTTACAGCTTACTCCATTGTTCATCCGAAGTACTAGTGCCTTTAGAAGTGTGACATCTGATTTTTATGGTTCAGTAGCTGCGCCTCCATCCACAATTCGTGTTCAGCTTGCTTCATCAGCCGTGAACCTGATTATAGACATTGTCTATTATGCACATAAAAACAATCCAGATTGAATGACGTTAGGTAATGATAAAACTACAGGGCGTCTTCTCCACACATGACAAGCACCTCTCTGTGTTAAGAACCGTATTTCCTCTCATTATACAACCCAAATTACAATTTACCTACAATAATAAACATTACCCCGTTATAGTTGAAAATTATTAAATGTTGCGCTGTTAGATACATCTAAACACAAAGTGTGAGATCATTGTTGTATAGTCAATGGCACTAAACCATTAATGATCATAATAATCATCTCGTCTAAAATTATAGAGTTTATTGTATTTGCGCCTCTAAACCCTGGTAAATTACACATCCTACAACCTGAATAACCCAGACAGTTGAATCTGGCTGCGTTTGCAATGATTGCATCCTGGTGATGCCTGACATTCTGAAGCTAAACTTGTCATCGATTCGCGAATACAGGTATTAATACAAGTACTAAACTAATACCACCGGTAATAAGATGCTACTGCAGTTCATCTTGCAGGTTTTGTGTATTTCACTTACTCAAGGTAAGTCTGAGAAGATGTTTTAAGAAATTGTACGACAAAATAGCGTCGAATATATATCATATGTCATGTAAAATGCTTTTATTTCTACAGGATCTGAAAATCATGAAACAACTACGACATCTACTGCCACAGAAGGAATGTCAACCGTGTATGGTGAGTACATGTGATAGTATCATGAGTAGGGTACCGTAATTCATGTAAATCAGCAGATTTTATGCAATGTAGGCTCAATAATTAAATAAACAAGTAACTTTTACATATATATATATATATATATATATATATAGGTTTGATCATACATATACGGTTATACGACATGCATGTGACATCATAGATAACTTGATTAATATAGATAATGTTTTGTAACACACCAATCATAACCAGAACGTCTTGACAATAATTTGTCTAAATTCAAATTATAAAAGAGTGTGAATTAAGCTGTGAACTCTCCTGGCTGAAGTGAGGGACCAAAGTTATTGAAGACCCATGAATGTAGCTTTAAATAAGACATACGACTTCCCTTGATTTCAATTGCGCGCTCCTCTCTTTGAGTAAGTATTCGAATTGTTGAGGGATTAAAAGCTGTATGAATAGATGGATGTTTTACAGATATAACAGCACATTTGGTGGGAGGATCCACAGACAGTAAAGGGGCATGGGGTCGTCTGGAGTTAACTGTAAATGGGGAGAGGGGCGCTGTTTACGTTGGTAGCTGGACAAGTTCAGAAAGCATGGTGGCTTGTCGAAACTTAGGTTACAGGTACGTTGATAAGCCAATGTGTATATGATTATAAGTAAAAATAATAAATTATTTTGCTAAAAAAAAAAGAACATGTTACTATAAGAACGTAATGTATTATGACGAAAAATCAAGTGTTCGTACAATCTTGTGCTCCATAGCAATGTCATATCTACCATGGCTAGAACACAGTATGATCTGGGTGATAGCATAACTTTTTCGACCCCCTCCCGAACCTACCTACACATGAAATGTTATGGTAACGAAGAAATGTTGTTAGAATGTGATTTAGCACGTTGGGAGACAATTATGTTCTCTTATGGGGGCTTCAATGTTATATTATACTGCTTTATAAAGGAGTCAGGTATGTTACTTATGTTTTATAAATGCTGTAGCATATTTTTTATGTACATGCTATTGGTTATGCTTGTAATAACTTTGTTAATGTGTAAATCTGCAAATATATCGCTGATATGTTGTAATGCGTGACCTCTTCATCAGATTCTAAAATCTAGTTTTTTCACACATCAATGTGTCATACCATCAACGCATCCTTATAGGAATTCATAAATTGCTCTCACCAAAATACAGAATAGGTGAATCTAAGAAATAATCAAATGTTAATTAAGGGTATATTTAGACCTTGATGTCGATGTTTGGTGATGTTTACAAATAGATATACACGAAAAGAGAATTTTACTAAATATCGTCTGTTTATCATAGACTATTATTTTATGAGTATCGTTTCATACAGCCCTTCAAGTAGTACAAGTATCCAGCGGTGAGCATCGGCTAAGATCAGAACTTATCGGGGATATTCGTATTGGTATTCTACAAACACATTGCGGTGAGAGTTTAAATTGCTTCAAGAATGCAGAATACCGAGTAGCAGAAGCAAATGCGCATGTGTTATGCAAAACTGCCCGAAAACCGTGCGTGGACTAGATTTACAAATTATCATAATTAGGTCAAATATTGTCAGCGCAATGGGATACAATCAATTATGTTAATATTTTCAGGTTTGCCCTCATTAAAAAGCTGTCTTGGTGGGACGATGTGGAAACAGCTAAAATATCGTTTTCATATGTTTGCTCCGGACACGAGGCTCATATCATGGACTGTCCGTACACGTATATTCGTTACACGGATTATTCCATTGTGAATTGTACTGAAGGTACACATCGTTTGGGTAATAAACTTTGTTCACTTGGTACAGGGAAAAAAAGAAAATGGACATAAACATTTATTCCTTATGCAGAGATGACCATAGCAGTTGACATGGGGCACATGTCAGCTGTTATCAACGAACAGGAATATGCAATAGGAGATTTGGATTGGAATGACGCAGCCGCTGCTGTTGCCTGCCGATCTCAAGGGATAAAGTATGGAAAAGCAGCACAAATATGCCACTAGAAAGTGTTATAGCATGGCAATTGTTCTGCATTGAAACTGCTGTTGATAATCACTTTAGGGGAGCAGCTACCATTGTCACATCCGTTGATAACCATTGGGAGCTTGCCCGACTTATTTCACAGAAACTTGTATGTCAAGGAAACGAAATGAATTTATTCGAATGCACCGAATTTGGAGCGTTGATACAAACAGAATCATTCCACACCTATGACTCAATTTCTGCTAGCTGCGGAGGAGAGATACCCGGTGAGTGGCATATAACACTGACACATGTCTTTGGTGAGAAAAGGTGTTATCCAAAGAAAGAGAGATAAAAATTCGATGTAACTGCTCGATTTTAGCGTCTTGATATATGGTGTGAGTGTCCCACTTAATTGTAGTTAAAGTTGAAAGATCATTATCTACAGAGGTGGAACTAACCATCAAGTCAGCTACTGCGACTGTAGGAAGACTTCAGGCTTTGGTTGATGGAATGCTTGGCTGTGTTTGTGATTACGGATGGAATGAAATGGCCGCAAGTGTCGCTTGTAACATGATAGGAAAAGAAAGGTAGAGTATATTAGCATAAGAACAATTTATGTTGAAGTTATTCTAGGTAAAATAACAGTCCTAGATATTCTACAGAATACTTTATTCATGCCCGATGAATGAAGAAAGTAATCCAACATGCGAAGTGTTCGGAGGCTTTCTGTTAACTAACAATAATTTAAATTTTGAATAAGGGAGTTAGAGATTTGGCGGTTACTTCGGGGAATCATGTGATAGAGATAAGATGATCTCTGACCATTTATGATAATCCGCCGGGAGTAACATCTGACAGGTGCGGGTCACTCAGGTGTGACCACGAGCGGCGTTACTCACATTGCGGTGCGGCAACCACGCCGTGACAAACACCGGACAACTAAACACGACATAAACAAAGACGCATACATGTTAAACAATACACAAATGTTACAAACATTGACAATACATTTTATTGTTCAACAACTTACTGTCAATTACGATGAATATACATGTCAATTATCTTTCTCCAGTGGACAGGTAATCGCTCTGTTGGACGCCTCAGCCCAGGGATTAGGAGAGATAGAAGAGTATGAATTTACCTGGGTAAGATACACTTACTGTAAGGGAGATGAGAAACACCTGTGGGATTGTCTTGGAGATGTCTATCCCTATGAAGCGTCACCTTGTCCTGATGATCACCTGGCTGGGATTGTCTGTGACGTCACTAAAACAGGTATTGCTACATTCATTCTCTACAATCATTCAATAAGAAGTATAGATTTCGATTTATTACTTACGAGTTGAACGTTTGGCTTTAGGAATCCAGATATCTCTTGCCGGGGGCTCACATGCCGGAGAAGGTAGAGTAGTGGTATCTATAGATGGTGTCGCTGGTTCTATTGGCTGGCAGGACTGGGATGACAAAGACGCCAGAGTTGTCTGCCACATGCTTGGATTCACAAACAGGTAAAATTATCGCACACGCGCTTATACTACCATGTATAGAATATATCAGATTGGTAGAAAATAATCACACACAAAAAAAGAGAATTGTATAGCGTTAACTTTCATTCACCTTCAGTTCGGCGGTATCTTCTCCTAAGACCGATTATGGCTCCACTAAAGGACCCCTGTATTTTGACAATGTCCCATGTAATGGGGAGGAAGACCACATACTGGACTGTTTCAAGGGGAAACTGGGCTGGACAACCAAGAAGCCTAGTGTTACCAATCAGCTTGTAGCAGGTGTCATCTGTACAGCTGGTCCATTAACTGAAGGTAAGCAACTGCAAATCACACGTCCTCTTTCCACACGCCATGAAATTTTATCTCGAATAAACCGGCAGCAAGCTTTAATATCCTTTATATGTTTTGATACAAATTAAGTTATTTTTACTTCATTCATTCTAGGCACATCGAGTGACAGAACTACACTCCTTGCATCTGTCGGTGTGCTAGCGGCACTTCTGATTGGGTTCATTGTTGGGATGATTGTGTTGGTTATCCTGTATTGCCGTCGTCAGAGAAACCGCGAGACCGAAAGTGCTTCAAACATTCCACCACAGCTAGAAATGGTCAACAAATCAAGAGCCGAACTTAAGGAGGAGAGAGAATCCGAGATGTATGAAGATCTGGACGAGCTTCAGGTAAATGATGTAGATGCGCACGAATGAAACATGATGAAAATTGAATGTTTGGGTCAGTTTAATGTGGACTAAAATGTCCTCGACGCCTAAATATACAATAACCTCTTGTAAAGCATGAAAATCATCAGTCAATAACCTATCATCAATATTGCTGATCATTCCTATTGATTATTACAGAAAAGGGATCAAGCTCGGCGTCCTTACGCTTCGTTGGGCACCAAACCTCATTAAATACAGTGACCACGACATCTCCCGATCGTTGCCTTTATGAATATCTGTTGTATAACCCGACAACCTATCGGAGAAACTTTGACTTCAGGTTCTTCACAATCTACAAACGCAATCTGTAAATATTTGCTTATCATAGAATATGTTCGTGAAGTAAGTATTGGAGGGGGTTATGTCAGCTATATCATGGCGGTGACACACCTCCTCCGAGGTTATTATATAGCAGTGGGTTATTGATTTACTATTGTCTGACCTATATGGTAATATTTCATTATCCATCTGTTAATGAGGTTTAACTTAGATTTTGTTTAACTAAGTTCATATACTAATATGACTGTCTGATTATTTACACTACATGTTCAACCTTATCACAGTTTAACCATAATTAATAGCAGGTAGTTAGGGACACTAACAAATAAAGTGAAGCATCAGGTCATAAACGATTTTTTTATTGACTCTGCCGATGAATAAGAGCAAAGTAAAATATGTAGTACAACAAGAACAATCTTTAATGCAGAATATATGCATATCTTAAAACAAGAAAAATATTTGATATATACAGCAAAATTTTAATTTATCCTATTGATACAAATACTTGTTTTTTAAGGAGAATAGGGGGTTTATATTGCTTATACAAGTATCTACTCGCAAGTCTACAGGATATTCAGTCACAAGTATGACGCGCATATGCTGTTTATTGTGATATAATTTGTTAAAGTTACGCAATCACGACGGATCTCCCTGGGAGACTATCAAGTTACCAGTAGTCACACAGTATGCATACTGGTGTCGATATGGTCACTGCTCATGAAAAGGCAGCAAGTGTTTCTCACGCCTGTAGAATATAATTCCATCCTTTCATCAGGGTTTTATATTTATCGTACATATGTTATATTAGTTTATCTATCAAAGTCTCCTCCTATGCTGAGTTGCCCTAACAATAATCATTATGAGACCGCACTCAAGTCCCCCAGATGCGGGCATACTTACTAATATGAAATCATATTTATACATGTTACTGAGACAAGGCCAACAATGACAACGCTTAATTCATCCTTGGCAGTCTTTGCTTTATGCCTTTATTAATAAAGATATCTGAAAGAACAAGCCAGAATGATTTCCGGGGGCGTTTATTTCCTGAAGACTAAATGTGTTGATCAATGCGAATTCAGGCATGGTACCAAAAACTTTACATTCACCTACAATTGAATATTGATAATTGCCGTCAGTTGTGAAAAATCGATTTGAATAGAGCATATCCGCTTTTTAGTGCGATTTAACCAAAGCGTCCCATGTGATTCAGAGTGATCAAGTGAAATTCTAGAGGCAACGATTTATCTACCGGTGTTGTGATCGTCCATTAATATACATATATGTTTGATGACATGGATCAATCTTGTCCAAAAACAATAAACTTCTTATTTGCCTTGGGACAGAAAGAAGAACAAGCTCATCGCAATTTCCTTCGGATAGGCAGCAAGTCTCAGTAATGTGCGTCATTCCAATATGGTCCAATTAGTTCAAATTACATCATAACGGGCTTCATTTAAGTCTCATTATATTAAACAAAACGAATCGAAGAGGCTAGATCTTTAAATCTTCGAATCATCATTGTTAAGATCATTTCAAAATGATGTTCTTACATATCCTTAGCCCAAGATTATGTATTGTCAGTATAGCAAGAAGATAGATAAGTATGCATGGAATTATTACACCATTAGGATAAAATTGATTGCTTCCGGGTTATAACACATTAATTGTCAAATATTCCGTGTACTCGTGTAATCTTACACTGAGCGCACTTAGTAGGGACATATATTCTATAGAAAGGTGATAAATCTAGAAATACTACCGAAAGAAGTAACCATAATTAGTTTTCATACTAAAACTGCATAAACTCAATCCTGAGCAAACGTATATGTCATGCATCAAAAAAGGTATGTACCTCCTTAAAAGATAACCTTTATTTCACACAGTTACCCAAATTAACAAGCATTGATATGATTGTACTCCTATTACATTATAATTGATTGTATCGGTCTCAATTAAGGAAAACTTCCATAAATAATGCGACAATTACTTAGTCTAGTATTCTCTAATTATCTGTATTTTATACTGCTTACGCTTGAGACAAATAGTTTAGGAGGACTCACAAAAACAAATTACCAGACTCAATATGTTAATTTGTGTTCGATATCTTGCCCTGCACAAACAATTCCACGTAATTAATATTAACCCTCCAATTAGTTGATTATATCCAGGTGCCAGCTGCCAACCGATCGCCCCAGGATAACGCATGTCTACCTGAAAATGTGTCGATTGTTTCAAAACTTTCGGATGGCAATTGGATTGTCACTTAGTCACTTAGTCTTAAAATTGTTCTGTACTTAGATATGACAGTGTATCACCGCAAACTTCACAGTTTAAACAGTTTATGACGCTTAAAACATTGTCCTTATTCAATTCTAATAAATGATAATCAAAACCATTAATCATGCAATTCTGTTGGATCTATAAAGATGCAATCAGATGTTTCACAAGGCAAAAACACGTTTATGTGATAAATATCATTGGTTGCACTATTGAAAATAAAATTTTGAAATTACAGAAACCATAACCTGATAATTTATAATGTCCGTTTTTTTTATCTCTATGACACATTTCTTCAGCCGAAATTACTGGTCACGCTTCGTGTGCGTTCACAGTGTTTTCTGTTACGCGCTAAAATGTGGTTGATATCACGAACTGAGCGCGTTATGTGTGGAAATTAACACGGGGGCATGTTAGCTCAACCCCATAAAATCATGAGAGAGAAGCGTGTTACTAATCG
>JAXGGS010596245.1:0-10226 GCA_035585475.1 Armandia brevis | reverse complement strand
TATCAGTGGGATTCTGCTGTGTTTAATGATGGGAGCTCTGTGCCGAAATCTACGACACCTACCGGAAGTGAGCATGGTGATCAGACGAGCATGCGCAGTCCGGGAGTGACAGAGGCTTCTGGGATAGTGAGTGCTGGCCCGGTGGCAGGTAAGGGTCAGAATTATATATATGATGCAGAATTATATGGTACTAGTTGGATGCAATCAGGGTAGCTTTGTATTATCATAATCAATATTCCTTATTATTAAAATTCATCTAGCGTTATCTAGCTCTAGGCATTGTACATGAGTTGTTAATAAATAATTATAATATTACATAAAATGAGGATAATTTATGTAAAAGTAAGATATCCTTTTGACGTGTCCAAACAATAGATGATATATTATCATTTCAGGTGAAGACTCTGCCATTGGTCATGTGACCATCATAGCTATGGCTTTAGGCGTGGGTTTGTTCATCACTCTGATATCTTGTCAGGTCATCTGTGTGAAATGCATGAAGTTGCGAAAGGAGGTGAAACAGGTGAGAAGTGGCTTTGACGACTTCTAAAATTACATTAACAGGCCTTAAACACCTACCTTTTTATCAACACCAAATATATCACATAGTATTGCCTGTTTTACCATGGACTTTAACCTAAATTTTAAATTCATATTTAATTAATAATTTACTCATGTAAAGGGCATTGAGCTCTGTAAATGCGCTATATAAGAATTATTTATTATTATCATTATTATTATTTAGCTATTAGAGCTTAAACCTTTCAGTGACTTATTTTTTTCTCACAATTACCTGATCTAAGATTTTTTCCTGCGCTTTAGTTTCAGGACAAAGAAAGGCAGCAGGGCGCCTATATACATCCTCCTCCGGCGTCAGTCATACATAATGCTGAGTCGGTATGTTAAAGTTTAATTAATGATATATTTGTTATATGTTCACAATTTCTTTAAATCCTGGACTAAACACAGGAATAAAAAGATTGTCGTTGTAATTAGCTTACTATTAACGTATTGAAACCAAGATTGAGAATGCGGGTTTTATTTAAATAGGTGAATCACTACCTTGAGCTCGGTGTAGCACCAAAACCACCACCTCCTGTGCCGGGAAACCATCCCAGCTCTGGCTCCTTAAACAACATCCCCAAAGCTGGTGACTATATGACCATGAAAGGACCACGTGACCAGGAAGTACCCTCTGCGCCTGCGTCATGTCCACCGGCACCACCGGTCGAGCACAATACTGACCAGTATACCCGTGTTCTACCATCTTTATAATTCCTGCCTAAAGATGACACGGACGAGGCACGATCATGGCAGATGATCGAAAAACAAAATCAAATGAAACTAATCTTAATTAATGTAAATGCGGTTTGAGGGGTAAGGCTGCAATGAGTTGATGAATTATTTCTTAAGCCCTCCCACAAGTGCCTGAGAACCACTTCCCCACGTTTTATTTTGCAAAAAAATACAAATTGAGTTGAGCGTTGAAATACCACACTTTTTTAATTTAGATACTGTGTTGATGGGTTCACATGGTTGGTATGAATCTCAGACAAAAGTATTTTGCTGATTCGTATTTTCAGATGTCAAGTGTTTCGCAATAAAGTCTTAAACTGGTAAGTCTACAATTTACCTGTCAATCTATTTCCAACATGTTGTCAACAAAACGCTGACTTACAAGGACTAACACAATGGTGTTTTATACAGTGTTATACTCACTACTGAGTGTACATTTTATTTTTGATGTATTTTGCATATATTTACATACACATTTACTCACATAACAGGACTATAACCGTGTGTGTTATAACATCTTTTGGCTGTTGAATGAAGATGCTATCATTCGTATTTGTGAATCTCAGCGTTTACTCCTCCGAATGAAGATAAATTGATTATTCTGAATTTCCGAGGGTTGTTGTTGATCGTCTAATAATAACATAAAGGCTGCATAAATGAATAAATAGTTTCTCAGGGCCGCCTTCATAGGCCTGAGAGCCCGCACCCCTTTTTTATTGCAATGTAAAAAGAAAAGTAAAAAGGAAAATTCTCAGGGGAGGATAATTGGGCACATTTAAAGAGTGATTGCGCGGGTCAAATCTAATTGAAATTGGCGTATATTTGGTCAATTTACACTGATTTGGAGATGTTAATTAGCCAAATGTACACCTCACCCCTGATTTCAAGGGGGAAAAAAACAAAACTGTCGCTCTCTTTTTTTCATTAAAAAATGACAACAGCTCCTCCCTCGCGGACCAAAAAGAACTTGAGAAACTATCTATTTATTGTATGCAACCTAAATAGTCATTTTTACCGATGTAAAGCAAACAATATTCAATTTGTGTCGATCGTCTTACTTCTGATAAATTATTTTCTTTCAATAAACTTTTCTTTACTCTACTTTTTCGTTCTTCTTATACTCGTACTTTTAGATTCCGTAACTTGAGATACGCATCAAAATTCAACTTCTTAGTCAGTATAAATAGTCAGTAAGAATATTTAATGGTTCAAAACTGCAATCAATAGGAAAAAAACACGTTTTTTTAACATAGGAAACTTCAAATTATCCACACACGTAAGTCACAAGCAAATATCAATGGATCTCATTTGTTCTAGAATGTTCTACACATCTTTATAAATATCACATCTTCACCATCGGCTTTTATCATTTAACTAACAATTTTCATCACATTTAATCATCTCTAAACGGTGCTACATATATTTGATTTAAACCTTACCACGTTACGGGCTCTTAAACTCTTGGATTTACGGACAAATTAAAACATCTTTTGTTACAACTTGATCCTGTGTGACTTTCTCTTAAGTTATATTCCATCGAATCCTCTCGAACAATGTCATGACCTACTAATTCACATAACTAATATCACCAGATGTCGCTCATAACAATTAATCACCATACACTACTCGTCACGCCTCAGATCTATCATTACTGGAATACATATTAAATTTCCATCATCTGCCACGGTAACAGTCATTTACATTTAATGCGTCGCAGTGAATAACATATGAGAAATTCCCTGCCAAAAGAAAAACTTGAAAAGTTGGATACGAATCGTGAATATGATTATTTCTATATAAAAAAATGCCATGTATTTATTAGCTATTTGCTGCCTGCTGCCCAGTAGCAAACACTTTGTTCACAGAACCCGAGTGTCCGGTATGGGGTATTGCTGACGCTTCGGTCACTGGAATTTTAGTGATCATCCCGATTGTTGGGGTTAGGGTTCGTGTGCACAGAGTCCAATAACATGCCCTAGTGAGGTATGTGAGTTTCGGTTTATTTATTTTATCAGCCGAGAATCATTTATTATCAAAATGTCCGTATCATGTGATGATACAAGTTATTTATGATTATGTAGGCTGCTGAGTGAGAATTATTATCAATAACAAGTAAGATGATACCCTGGGCATGAAAAACTTAACTGACATTACAATTACAATGTATGTTACTAGTCTCACTTGCATCATGCCTATGTCAGTAAGTGATATAGCTGTTCGGTAATAATTCTGACCAGTACCAAGCTGTAGGAGACCAATCTGTCTTTAGTGGTTAGGAGTTGTGTGATTCGCGGTTGCAAACTGGTTGGAAAATACCAACGGTTGCCCATAACACAGGCTCTGGTTTGGAATACCTAGGGACAGTGCCTCTCCCAGTGATGTGATGTAACAGGAAGAACTGATTGCAGTGTTTTAGCTGGTCAGTCATGGTCACTATGGAACCCTCAGCAGTCCTAACCCAACAATCCTGTTATTATATAGTTTATGATGTACATAATAAAACAAATGTGGTACAGAAAGTATTAACACTTCAAAAATACATGCAGCCCTGTTTTTTCCTTGACGATCACTTGGCCGAAGGAAATATTTTTAACAATAAACAGATATAAAATAATGATACATAGTATTTATAATCAAACTTGAGTACAACTCATGACTTATATGAAGGACCGCATCCAATTATCAAGTAGATTCTCAGGCCCGCCCACGTGGGCCTAATATATGTGTATCATTTACAGAGCCCCAATAAGGGTATCTTATATATGAAAAAAGTGTAAGGATCGAGGATGGGAAAAACGCAAACTTGAGGAAATTCGGAAAATTAAGAGATAAGAGTATATGTAAGCTGCTGTACGAACAAACTTAGAATGACTGCAGAGGGGACTGCAGGTAACAATTGCAGCTTAGGTGATTTCCCACCCACTATTTTCGCATGCGTCAGTCGGAGCGCATCACACGATGTAATTGTACTCCGGATGACGCCGTTGACAAGGGATTTTTCAATCATGAAGCTTAACAAAACAGTTAAACATTCAAATGTTGACCCACAAGGTGTGCAGTAAAAATTTAACAAAACAGTAAAACTTTCATACAAAAGCGGCAAAGAGGAAGCTTAGGAAATCATTAAATCACATTTCAGGTGGTTTGACAGTAGGGCAGGAAAACCGGCGATGTATGAACAAAACTTCCCATATCGTGCTTATTTTACAGACGTGAGATCCGTTTGGGATTCTCGTTCATTTGCTGTGATTCATTCAAATAATTGTCCCTAAAGTTTTTAAAGAGTTATATTTCTAAGGGGAAGTATCAGACATTTTCCCGGTAGTTGTGCTGATAGATGAAAGCCACAAGCTGCTAGTGGCCGCTGGTTAAAATAGTGGGGTGGAATATAATACTTGATGTTTAATAGACGATAAAATGGCCGTGCCCCAGAACCTGCCAGTGTTAATGATAACCCTAGGATATATTCTCCTGTGTTCTATAGTACAAGGTAAGAACGCTTAGTACACAATGGTAGGCGAATGCTTGTCCACGTACCAGGTTATATCATTCACTCAATTTTGGATTCCTGCGCTGGTATTTTGTAATAAATTCAATTTGTTTAACTTTGTTTAATTTCCACGAATAATAATTATAAACAAACAAACTAAACATTCCTTCGGATGTCTTGACGGTCTTCACTCATATAAATTGATTGTTCTTTTTATCTTCATAGCTAAAATAACCCGCGGCCCTGTAAATAAAGCTGCTGTTGTCGGTGAGGATGTGGAGTTTACTTGTGTGACGGGAGGTCAGGTTCCAGAGTTCCAGTTTACAAACAATTCTGTGTTAGCGGACCAGACTAAATACCAGGTGACCAGAGGGGACGGATCAAACCACAATCTCCTGATAAAAACTGTCAGCAGGAAGGATGCCCTCAACTATCTCTGTTTCGCTGATGCGGTGGTGTACTTTGGTCTGCTTGTCTTTGAAAGTGAGTTAACTAATAATTGTAAAACTCTACCGTCTCACATGTCATCTCTCGCATGTTAAAGGTCACATGGTCATATTCCATCACTTGTTCCTCACGCACAAACTATTACACCTTACTGTCTGTGATATAATATAACAACATATGGCTTCAGAAATTACGGAAATAAAGCCTTCAAATGAGACTAAAGATTCAAATTATCTTTACTCTTTACATGGATCTTTTATTTTCATTTCAAGGAGAACCTCGATGTTCCACGTCCAACTCAAGTGGAGGCTCCGTCACTTTAACATGCCGTGTGAACTACTACCGCCCAGATTCCTCTTCCGGTTCCTGTTGGACGCCCCACATCAGATGGGAGAGGTCAAGGTCGGACAGTGGCCGGCAGTCTGTGTTCTCTGGTATCGGAGATGGTGCCACTCTCCACTCGGACTTTGTCGTCACCCCGGAGTCCGGGGATAAATTCACCGCCACCATTTACTTCCCGTCCACGTGTGAGAATCTAGCCGGCGAGTGGGCGAAACAGCCGCCATCTTTTTCCTATCAGTGGGATTCTGCTGTGTTTAATGATGGGAGCTTTGTACCGAAATCTACGACACCTACCGGAAGTGAGCATGGTGATCAGACGAGCATGCGCAGTCCAGGGGTGACAGAGGCTTCTGGGATAGTGACTGCTGGCCCGGTGGCAGGTAAGTGTCTGAAGTCCAGGTTATAATAAAAGAATAGTTGGTATGTTTTTGCAAACCGCATCCCATCCCCACACCCTTCACACCGAACAAAATATCAATCATGCGACCCCTGTCGCCAATAATCGTGAAAAACGGTTCATTATCTAGGCCTTCCTTATATGTTCTCTTATAACGTTATATGCGTTTCCAGGATTAGTCTGGGAAAGACAAATATCTCGAGGAGATAGTATACTGGGATTCAATTTTTCGGTACATTTCACTTTATGACACTTCAGGTATTTTAAAAGACGAATCTGGCATTGGTCATGTGACCATCATAGCTATGGCTTTAGGGGTGGGTTTGTTCATCACTCTGATATCTTGTCAGGTCATCTGTGTGAAATGCATGAAGTTCCGAAAAGAGGTGAAACAGGTAAGAAATGGCCTCGTAGATTTCTGAATTTGCATTAACTTTACTAGAATAACTAATATTTTCCTCATAATTTCCTAGTGAAAATTGCTAAGAGTTCTTCTTCGCTTTAGTTTCAGGAAAAAGAAAGGCAGCAGGGTGCCTACATACATCCTCCTCCCCCGACACCAAGAATAAATAATGCTGATCTGGTAACTTTAACATAAATGATTATCATATTCTTTAAATTCCGAGACTAAAAACAGGAAAGAAGAGTGATGGTAATAATTAGTCTGCCACTAACCGATTGAAAGCAGAATGATCGTGTTTTTAATTATAGATGAATCCGTACGATGAGGTCAGTCCAGCCCCAGAACCTCCGCCTCCAGCGCCGGGTAACCATCCCAGCTCTGGCTCCTTAAACAATGTCCCCAAATCTGCTGACTATGTGTCCATGAGGAGACCACGTGACCAGGAAGCACCATCTGCGCCTCTTACATGTCCGCCGGCAGCAACGCACGAGCAAAGACAATATGTCGACCTTCTACCATCTTCATAAATCCTACCCAAAGACGAGACGGTCGATGAAAGATGATCGAAATTATCTTAAAGATTATTAGGCCCCATAAAATTAATAAGTTGTTTCTCAGGCTTTTATTTGCCTGAGAGGAAGAGTGCGGGCTGCAGGTCAAGTTTTTTTTCTTTTTATTTTTTTTGGCCAAGGAGGGGGCGGCAGGTGTTTTTTCTCTAAAAAAGGGGGCGGCAGGTTTGTTTTGTTGTTTTTTTCACCAGAAATTTAGGGGGGCGACGGGCCTCCGAATCAGGTGCGTTTTTTTAATATTTGGCCCATTTTAAGGGGTTTTAGGCACTTTTAGGGGGTATTCCTTGTGTGAGAATCCGTTTGGGGGATATTTTTTTATTTCTAGATTTTTCTTTTTTTTTCTTCCTTGTTAAGTAGGGGCGGCAGGTTTTTTATTTATTTTTTTCTGTGAAATTAGGGGCGGCAGGTTTTTTATTTTATTTTTTTCGCGAGATACCCAATTCAAAGAAGGGGCGGGGGGAAACAACTTATTAATTTTATATGGCCTTACCATAAATGGACTTAACATAAATCGATCCAATTTGTGTGCATATACATTCTGGAACGAGAGGATCGCGCACATATGCGCACAGCTTGGTGTTACCTTTAAGACGTTGCATCTGTATAATTAATGTAGCAATGACATGGCCCTTCTAACTTCTTGTGACATGACAATGCCCTTCTAACTTCTTGTGACGTGACAATGCCCTTCTAACTTCTTGTGACGTGACAATGCCCTTCTAACTTCTTGTGATGTGACAATGACGTCCTTACATTACATGACATTTGTGTAAAATGCCCGTCACATAATCGGAACTAACAACAATTCGCTATATTTCAAATGTACTTTTTGTAAGTGCATTATTACTACACCCCATATCTTAATTGATTAAATATGCAAAATTCATACAATACCTGGTGTATAACTTTCGGCCATAATGACGTTTAGCAATTATGTTTTTTAGGATTTTTAAGATGACTGCGGACACTTCCTGTTATCTATTACCATAATTACCAAGTGTGACGGGCAAACAAGTTTTAAATAGCTATTTTAAAGACGCCATAAAGTCACTACTGTACATCAATTGGGAGGTTATACAGTATTATTTGTATATTGGTAAATTAAAATTACAGGTGATTCAAAAACTGTTGCTTTGAATGCCCTCCTGACGTGTCTACTCTAGCTTAGAGCCAAGCTGATAAAGGCCTAAAAACAAAGTCTCAGAAATACAAATCTATGTGTATTTTTCCAACAATAAATGGATATCATTTTGTAATTGGGTTCCATCAATCAACAATCAGGCAAACTTAGCCAATTAAGTTTGTATTTCAGCTCTTGTCTGTTAATTCCAAAATGTATCCATTTATTATACAGGAAGTTGTTCAGTGAAATCCATTGGTTTTCCTATGAGGTATTTGTGCATTTTTTGCGAAAATGCCAGTTTTCCATGAAAATTCGTAATAGGCTGAATAAACCTAATTAAATGTTTCTCTGACGCGCTTGCACAACTTAGAAACCCCCGTTTGTCGGCTTTATTAAAGTATATGAAAATAAAATGGCAGCCTGCACCACCTCGGAGGCTGAAACAAAGAAAGGGCCGAATCCTTCTCTCATTACAAACACCAATAAAACTTGAGACACATTTTATCAACTATCGAAGCAACCTTACGGTTTAATTTGGCTCTCACTAACTACGATTCATTACGATGTACATGTATGTGCTGCACAATATGTTGTAAATCATGTCCGAAACACTATAGCTAGTTAAACACTAAAAGTGAAAAATTTCGATCGGAAGGTCTAATGCGCATACATACATGTAAGTAATGAGATGTAAAAATGTGACATATTATATAACTGATTTGCATAAAATCGGAATGTCTTTCAATAAAACCCTCATTGACAAATTCATATAGTATATATATAGACGGCAAGTTAATAAAAGGTCACTATATGCTACATGCTAGTCTATATCTCTTCTTGTTCGACTGATTCAAACCTTTCGCATTTTAGGATGTAAACATATAATGTAATGTGTGTACATGTATTTTGCAAGCTAAATCGCACCATATCTATATCAGAAAGGTACATGCTACGTCAACGGACCAGGCCATTGGTAGAAAAGACACATTCATGCGTCTGGCTAAGAAAAACATCCAAGACACTTATTATGCATATGTAGAGCGCACTAATGCGGCCAGTAGCAAGGGGGAACTCCATAGGATGCTAACCCCAGACTGGCGTCCAAAAAGATATGAGTATTACTTGGACAGTATCGACTACGTGGGCGCAGTAAGAATCGCAAAGTTCAGAATGCGATCACATGGGGTAGCAAGAGAGACTGGTACCTGGCTGAAACCGAAGGTCCTCAAAGACTATAGAGTGTGCAACACTTGTGGGACAGTGGAAGATGAATTCCACTTCATTTTTGATTGTATAAAATATCATGACTTACGACGTAATTACATCACATATAACTCATATGACAGCATGACTGAATGTGAGATGCCTGGCTAACCCGTAACCGTGCATCGTCCTAGACATGTGTTGTGTCCAAGAGGGACCAGTCATGCTGATTTGCTCGTTCATTACGAGGCGTGAAAGCTTGTCCCCAGCTCGGTTGTGATCAGCTCTGGTGAGCCCCGCCCAGAATGAGATCATCCGCTGGTTCACTCTGTCTTTGAAGGGCATAGACCCCATTTCCCTTAGCCAGATGTGCGTGGGTGTGGTGCCTTTGACGACAAGTACGTCTTTATGGAACTTGTTATAAAACGTGGTTAGCTTCGTGTAGGCACACCTCCCCCAGATCTCACTGCCATACAACAAGACCGGTTAAACTAGTGTTTTAAAGTCTCTGATGATATCCATGGGAGTTTGGTAGAATTTGACATGGTGGCGTCCGAGGGCAAATAGCGTTTTCTTTGCTTTAAGTAGGACCCGTTCAGCAGTCTTATTCAGATCGCAGTCCTGGAATAATGTGACGCCAAGGAAATTGAATTCTGGGACTACCTCTAGCGGGTCACCGTCTATGGAAAACTTGAAGGCACAATTCTGTTGTGGGTTAAACACGACTATCTTTGTTTTTGCTATGTTTATGCGCAACCTCCACTTTGAACAGTAGTCCTGTTGTAAGTCTACTGTATAAAAATGCGCGGGAGGTTATACTGTAAGTCTGCAGTATATAAACGCGCGGGAGGTTATATTGTAAATCTACTGTATATAAACGCGCGGGAGGTAATATTGTAAGTCTACTGTATATAAACGCGCGGGAGGTTATATTGTAGGTCTACTGTATATAAACG
>JAXGGS010596134.1:0-10228 GCA_035585475.1 Armandia brevis | reverse complement strand
AAACTTGACCTGCCGCCCGCACGCTTTGTCTCAGGCAAATAAAAGCCTGAGAAACAACTTATTAATTTTATGGGGCCCAACATTGATTACAAATGAATACCAGTTAAGCGCTATTATAGAAATCATGATCGATATCGCGAATATTCATTTGTAGAGAGAGAATGACAAACGTCTAATGTATATGGCAATTGTAATCTAAGCCTAAAACTATGTACTGTAGTTATAGCGAGTAACAACAATTGGGTCGTATAGTTTGAACAGGCTATATTGCTCGTTTGTATGCCATAATAGTATGGATATACAAAACTATTTGAATTGATTGTTGCAGGGTTGTTACTACAGCATCAGAGATGCGTTGATGAGGAACATGTATATCGTCATCGGCATTTGCGTTGGGGTTCTGATACTAGAGGTATACTCAAATTAGCCATTTGTATAAATATATCGTCGCTTCTCAAAATCCTTGCATTATTCCACTGTAATGTTTGACGATGCCATTACCGAAATATTTGACATTATTATTCAATTTTTTATAGCATGTAATAATGTGAGAACTTACATTACTTCCTCAGGTGTTTGGTTTGTGGATCGCTTGTCGTGTTCGGGATAACATCAAGAAGCCGTACAAATAGTCGTCATCATAGACGGTTACAAATGTATTAATCGTGCCATCACAACTAGTCATGCTCGACATTTGAGTAGAATCCAATTAACAAGACATTAATCAGTACTTATCAGATATGACATTTTTTATAATTTCGTGGCCGCAGCTAATCCTATAATATCCAAGCGTCACGACTAATTTGACCTCATTGTCAGCATAAGTTGTAAATACAAATATATTGTGAACAATAAACCGAACCGGAAATTATAATTGAAACGTTGTTCGCATGTTGTGAATATGCGCTTCATTGTATCGCATCACATGATTATTGTTAATAATTCGTGATTTTCTCAGGTACGCTGACTCAGTGAATCATTGTGAAGGGCTTATTAATACATGTATTCACCGGTAATTAATAAAGTGATGTCATAGATAAGCGATGACAGCACGGGAGGCACTCCTTAAAGAAAGCACCCTTACTCGGCACTAGAGATACTGAGATCAGACTTTAGCTTCACACAAAATTATAAATACCTGTGTGCATTCATAGTTACAAAGTAATGCGATATTTTACCTGTTAGCGATACAGACGCAGATTAAACGTCTAAGCAGGAACAAGGATTAAAGACAGAAACTAATTAAAGGGATATCGTTTCAGGGAATTCATTAATTCAAACAGCAAAATGTGTTCGTGTATTAAAGGAATGGTGAGATGTCTCATGTACATCATCAACTTGGCGTTCTTCGTAAGTATTCTTCTTCAGATATGTACAAATAATAAACTCGCTGTCTGTTTTATTTGGATGTTCATTGTCTTAGATACATCTATTTGAAGTGTTTAACGGCAGAAAGAATTGCGTCGAACCTAGGTGATAGAGTTTGTTCATCATTCGGTTAATCGCTCTAAAATTACATCGCAATCTAGAGATACTAATTTTTCGGTTGCTTTAGCTATTGAGTTTATCAGAGAATACTGCATTAATATGTAGCTAAGTGACGATTAAACTAATAATTTAAAAAGGTTGATCACCATGCCTGAATATATGATTTGTTTGGGCGGTATTGGTACTATAACGAAGCTTGAAATCACCGACTTCCTGTGCGTGAGAAACCCAGGTGTGGTCTAAATAAATAACACAAAGTACAGAATACCTGTTGTTCGCCTTATCTCACCCTCAATCACTCATTCAGCCACTCTTACTCACAATCAACATGCGATGTGCGGTCTAAATTGTCGAGAGTTGTGCATAATGTCAACGTTCAAAGATGCGGAATTTAGAATATGCTAGGTTAACGACTCCCATCATCACATTTAAATCTATTCTTTTGATGAAAAGAAACCTCTTTAAAGAAATGTATGATGATGGAAGCCAGTCAGGATCACCACAAAATTAGATGTAGGTCAACAAACATTAAAGCCCTACGCCAAATATAAAATAACGGATTCTTCGCTTTATGAGTCTGTTGTTTGATTTCACAAATTTAAACAAGATATGCATTCTATTAAAGCCCTGTTGCGCAATTGATATTTTCCTGATGAACATATGTTGATCAATTTGGACAAATGACGCCAATCTATTCGGAATAAATACAAAATATATGCGATCGATCATAAAACTTCATAATCAAACTCTAGCTAAATAACGTATATATGTCCATCTACATTAATTTAGTTTTCTGTTGAATTTTCTTTATTTTTGGCAAGGTATCACTCATTGTATCCCGCTATAACGCTTTCAGTGCAGTTTAGGCTTGACGCCCGTCACATGAGATAAAAAGTATCGGGTACACATTAATTACACTAATGTATATATGCACTATGTCGAATGCTTATATCTTTACATATCTTTAAATGGTCTGGATACAATCATGTACAAGTATGTGTTTTTCTGCAGCTTGTCGGAGCTGCCATGCTGGGTATTGGAATCTGGTTACTCGTAGACGACAGCGCTTTATCATGGATAAATGATATGGACCTGAACGTAACAGTCGGTAAGCAAACCCTCTCCATTCAACTAGTTATAAACAGGTTATACATTCTAAAATGCCTTACTTCTAATTTCCTGAGAAAACCACAAACTGCAGGCAGAGAACAATGCATGCATTCCAGTAGGCCAATACATATTCAATACACTGATTCATTCAGTTTGATATTCTTGACATCATTAAGAAATCATGCCGTCTCGATTTTTATAATAAAGTTGCGTTTAATTGTATCGTTCATTCTCGCGTAAATAGTCACTATTCAAGCTGAATTTTCATTTGACACATTTTCAACGTCTTTCAATCTACTGCTTCAAGTTTACATTGTACAATAACAGTCTGGGCATAAACCTGAATGAGTTAATATTATATTTGATGACATGCCTGTGATTCTCCAGGGCCTGATGATCCACTGTGGGTGACGGCCTGTGCTGTTATCATATCTGTGGGAGCTTTCCTCTTCCTGGTCGGATTTACTGGATGCTGCGGTGTTCAGAGAAATAGCAGCTGCCTCCTATGTGTCGTACGTAAAAAAGACTGATCTATACGATACCTGATCGCATTGTTTTAACCGATTAATTTGATAATTAATCGGATTGATTATATTTTCAGTACATTATTCTGGTGACGGTATGCATTGTCCTCGAAGTGGTAGCTATTATCATGGCCACTATTTTTAACGCCAATGTAAGTATGCATTTTACGGCAGTATATATTACTTGCAGCAGGTGAATTTAAAAACCTTAGTTGAAATTAGAGGGTCATACCACCATAGTTACGTGTTGGATTGTTTTCAGATTGGTGGAGTTCTCGGTGAGGCTATGAAAGAGAATATACAGGAACATTACAGTACAGATGAAACTGATACTGATCCCACCACTGCAGCCTGGAACGCACTACAATTTGAGGTAAAATCATGACACCGATGGGTACTAGCGATACCGCGCTAACCCGAATTGCAAATACTCATTCTCCAACTCATATTAACGTACGCGTGCTATTTAAAGAAACAATGGAACGCCATGATCAGTGAATATAGGCCTTGAATATAACCGGCTACAGATTTGCAATAGTGAATCATAGTTAGGATCTGTACTATAAGTGAACTACATGGCGAGTCAATAATTTACATTCAATAATCTGACATGATGTATTTGATTTTAATCTGTATTTTTTTTGATAGAGGAAATGTTGCGGCGCGACACATTATGACGACTGGGTAGGAAGTCAATTTGCCCTCAACAATCAAGCTGTGAGTTCATATCCGGGTACTTGTATCACACACTCCATAAATGTGATATAGACCCCGCTCATTAACTCTAATTAAAGGTGACGTTTAAGTACTACTATAATAATTCTTGTCTTTGTCTTTTTCAGAAAGCAGTTCCTTTTACTTGCTGTGTGATGAATGAAAACGCTGCTGACCCCCCCATCCCAAACGATGTTGTAAACAGAAATGCCTGCTCAGCTGAGGCACTCACCCCACCAGACAATGGCATTTACCAGTATCTACATCCAAATGTATGTGTTTTATGCCATCATAGTCCCGGCATGCAACTTTTTAGGAATTGCCGATACATATTAATTTAAATGTCCGTATGGCAGTAAGGATCGAGGGTCAATTATTGATGCAGTCGCTTTAAGTTACAACTATTCAAGATCAATTCACTTTTCTCTTCAGGGCTGCTCAAACGTGATCAGAGACGATTTACAGAGCTACATGCACATAATTATTGGAATCTGCGCAGGAATAATCCTACTGCAGGTTTGGAAATGATACTTGATTTACACCTCGTGTCCGGCATAAGCAAATCGGTCGATTTTGACCTAACGAACATCGTACATATCACGATAAATTTAAACTAGAGCCCGAGAAACACTATATAAACCGTTGACCAGGCTTGATTTGATACAAAAACTCACTCTTAAATTTAAAGATGCAGACCTACATAATTATATACTATATCCCGAAGGAATGAATAGGTCAACAGTTTTATTCAATACACGTTTCATGTTATGTGTATATAATATAAACCGTTTTTTCGTTCTCAGATTCTGGGCCTGATTGTCGCATGTAACGCGCGTGACGAAGCAAAGATGGCGTAAGGTCGATTCACCTTAAAAATACTTAACGCAATTAGCAAATAAATCACACTGTATTGGATTTTGATTTATTAGTCACCGCTGTTGCTGGGTGTATAGTTAATCTACTTTAGACACATGTATGTACCGAACTGTCTGATTGAACCTTGGGATACGTCTTAGTCAGTTGCACACATTTTACATGGAATGATGTACCAATTAAAGTGTCTCGATCGGTATCATGTCTACAAATCATCCTTTGCAAATTAATAAATATAGGTACTAACAAAAGAACCGTTGTTGTGTGTATGCAATTTGATATTGCATATATATTTATGCTTTAGGCTCCTCTTGCTCGTTCGATTATGTAATATCAGTAATATGCGGTAGTAGTAGACCAAGCGAGAGATTGAGTATGTTAAGGATCTTCAGATCAATAGTTTGTATTAACTTGATTCTTTTTGTCAATAAAGTAAATGTATCATTAACAGTTGCAATTGTTGTTGTGTGGATTTGTAAGATACTTGTTTCTCTTGGATCCAATTAATGATATAAGGGATAGCGTTAACGATTGAATAGCATGTACATGTACACGCTCATCATGCGTAATAACACGGGGCTCCCGCGTGAGAGTTCGGTAATGTAAAGTAATGTAAATGTTATCTAAGTAGGAACTTCATCTTGGGTCTAAAATAGCATTCACCTTAGAAAGCTGTGCAAATATCAAAATCAAAATAGATTAGCTTGAGGCACACTGCTAGAGTAGATAATTCACAATGAGGTAGAGCTTAAGTCGTTTCTCATTTCCCGCCCACATGTGTCTGATTCCCGCCGCATCCCCATACTAAACTCCAACGATTCGTAAAAAGTGAGATTCTACTCCCATCTTATACATAATTTCGCTAAGCGAAAAGTTGTGGATCCGAGTTCTGGGGGGAATCGGCGACTTCTGAGGCGACAGAATAGTTCAAATTGCATTATTGTGCGTCCTCGGCCCTATCTAAAGTTGAATTGAGTGTGAAAAAGGTTAAACTTACCTTGAACTTCACGATCTTGAAGACTAATAGACCTAAATGTGCTCAAATTCCTTACAGGGATAAGCACTTTTTCATAATAAATTTTTGTCGTTTCTTGGACTCCGGAAACGACAAATGTGTCTGTTAAAAGAACATTGACAAACATTAATGGGGGACAGGGTAATCGGCGACAGCAACCCTTGGCAACACTTTTAATTGTATTGAATTTTGTATTTCTTTTAATTTGCATGTGAATGGGTGGGGGCCGAAGAGGAATTTTTTTATGCGTGGCATTTTAAAAATAAAATTATTGGAGGATGTTGAGGCAAAAATTTGAAGTTTATTTTTTTGTTAGCAATTGGCGGGGAAGCTGACTTTTGGGAGATATAAGAGTGTTAGCTTTTTATATTATGAAAAATTTTTGTGTGTAGTGGGAGGTCTCTCAGAGATTGGGTGCATGGGTGGGTCAGTGTATAACTTTGTGTGCATAGTGGGGGTCTATAATTAATTCTGATGAGTTGGGGTATCTTAGGTAATGGGTGTGTCAGAACATAACTGTGTGTGTGTTTCGGAGGGGGTTGGGGCGGGGGGAGAGCTCTAAGGTAATGGGTGTGTAAGAGAATAATTTGGTATGTCAGAGAATAACTTGGTATGTTTTGTGAAGGATGGAGGTGGGGGAACTTCACGAAGGGGTTGGGAAGAGGGTGCTCAGGAAATAAATTGGTGTGTGTTGTGAATGGTGGATGTTGAGGGTCCTTGCGAAGGGGTGCATGGGTGGGGGAGGGGGTTGCTCTCAGGAATGGGTGAGTCAGAGGATAACTTGGCAAAGGGGCGGGGAAAGGGGTTTCTCGGGGTATGGGTGTGTCAGAGGATAACTTGATGTGCATACACCTGTCGCCTGGAACTTCCCGCTGTAAAATAAACAACTGTGCCCGCATTCTGGACCTATCGTCGACCAACTTAGCACCATGTGACACCATTGTTAGATTTGATATCGCCACAAATGTACTATTGTGGATTGACGGTGACACAAGAACGCCAAATTATAATACAGTAGTATTGTCAACTTCATCGTACGTGAATATACATATATATATAACTTTGATTCTTCCTTCAGATTCGTGTTGGTCCATGCATGTACCGATCGGTTCCAAATCCTGAAGCTGGATTGGATACATAAATTATGGTGATGTGAGTACTGATCATTAGATATAGAAGGCCTGCACGTGCACTCCTCGATGCCCTTAAGGAAATAAACAATGACCAGATCAATGACCCTGGGGCAATTGCTATTTGGACGTTATATAATGTCGCCCATTGTGACGTTGCCTACGTCATAGTGGGGATGTGACGTCATAAAGGGAACGTCATAATGGGTGACATACATCATAATTCAAATAGGGGATGTAGTCCAAAGATCACCTAGGGGTCATTGACACGGGTCATTGTTGTATCGATGAAAGATTGATATCTTTTAATCGATTGATTTTATTTTCACTTTGGCTCTTTAAGGTTGTAGATCACTATGATCTACAAACCTCAGCCAAATCTGATAAACTCCGAGGGTGACATGTTAAAGGCGATATTTCGCAAAAGTGCCTTAGGGGCATCAAGCAGATCACACCTTTATACCTTCTGACAATATTCAATTGTTTCAAGACTGCATCAATTGATATCAGTTTAATATATAGTGGTCATAAATAGAATGCACAATATGTTGCGGTGTTATTCTTGTGGACATGTTTCAATAGATATGACATATTGAATATTAAGTTAAGTAAACACAGAACACGAACCGTCATACATCTAAATTATAATGCATGACATTTTCATGAAATTACGCATTATCGTTATATGAACAAACGTTTCTTTATTCGAGCGCAAGTGTATCACTTTACCTGATAAGCTCAGACCACTTGAGTCAATGATCATCACAGGTGACTATCGATTAGTTTGAACGCTGAAATAATAAAGACTTGTCTACATGCATGACGCAAATGTAAGGGTTTTGTCGATTTACACATCCCGTTCATTGACGGCTTGAGGATATGTACAACGACACGCACACGGATTTCTTTGCCCACGTGTAATAGTGTAATAAATACATGAAATAAGCAGGACTGGTATATAAGCCAAATTTGCTAGATTATCATTAAAGGTTTAAGGCAATGTTTTAAAGTAAACAAGTCATATCATTAACTGTTCTCGTTTCGAATCACAGTGGGTTATTGGTTCGGTAGCTTATATAACCCATTGCCTTTTCACTGCTCATCGAGATAATCTTGATGAGGCGCTTGAACCTAAGACACTAAGGTGATTAGCCAAAACAAAATCAAATAAACATCACACGACAACGATACTCATTAGAGGAAGCAACTTATCGAGAAAATTTCACAAGCAAAGAAGATTATCAATCATATTTGAATATAATTAGCGGATCTCTCCTACGCGTTCAAAATGTGCGGAATAATTCGAGGTGTCGTGAAAATAGCGGTGACGATCATCAACATTGCCCTCTTTGTAAGTATTCATCTGTCATCATGATTAACAGAAATATAAACGTTTACCGATACATTCATTGGAAACTGACCATAGATATTGAAATAAAATATGCTCTTGCTATAATTTGAGCAGCTGAAAAATGTGTCGCAAAGTACAAGTGGTCAGATTTCCAAATGAAACGAATAGACGATGATTCAGAAATTTAATAATTAATGGCAGCGAAAGTGCGGTGTGGATTAAAAAGAAAGCGGCGTATGTTTGAGTAGATGAATCAATGCAGTTGAATACACAAGAGAAAGTGATAAATGACACATATTAACATTACAATAATGATTGATAGGTCCATGCATGCTATTATTCAGTAAAATCAACGAGGGTTTTACCTATCAATAAGTCATATTCCATGTTATGATATTTAACTTCTTGTCGGTTAAATTTCTTATTATAAGCGCCCCCCCCCCTTTCCATATATGATATTGGTCTTCTCATAAAGCTATTAGAATAAGCAGTATGTACATATGACAATGATAATATCGGGTAATTGCGCATGAATCTTTCGTCAAAGGCAATATCACAGCGCTAGTTATCATTTAAATATAAGTTCAATATACAACAAACTTCCTGGTTTCAGTTGACACAACCCTTTGATAATGATCTTAAGTGTTTTTCTGATAATCGGAATCTCTATTTATATGTGTGTGCGTGTGTGTAGCCGTTAAGAGGGAATTCGCAGATAATAACTAATCAGTACAATTACGATGTTTTTAACTTGACACGAATCACTGTTCACTGACAATGTGAACCGACCATGAGATGAGAGTCTTTGCACGAAAGGACCAGGCCAAGATATATTCATCGTTATGACTAATAACCCGTCTTAAAGCATACACGAGGTACTTAAAACTTTGTAGAATACAGCAAGATATGTAAACTTGAAAGGAAAATAATTATCCTGAGTCTTTTTGAGATCTGTCACAAAATATTATACAGTTCTACTTCATCATATATTTATACACAGCGCTTAGATAATGCATGATATATGTAAATATTTAAAAACTAATAATAATAATTCATTGATCTCTGAATACTTATATTCTGTCCTGTAGATTGCCGGGGGTGTGATGCTTGGGATTGGTATCTGGCTGCTCGTGGACGATGGCGCAGCGGAATGGCTTGGAGACCTCAGCCCTGACATAGAATTCGGTTTGTAGTTACGTTATAATGAGGTATAATCCACATACACTGTATAATTAAATATATATTGATATATTTATTTTGTGGCCGGTGTAACACGTCCAAGGGGCTTTCCGCTAGCACGACAAACACATCAGGCGATGAATTCAATGGATTTCGTAATTCTCAAGACATGCTATAGCTAATAAGTGTGATTTTATAATTATTCGTGGAGCTTACCTGTGAGGCATTTTTTTTTTATTTTTATGACAGGAACTGATAATACTCTATGGACGACCACCTGCTCTGTTATAATTACCGTTGGCGCCATTTTGTTTGTGGTGGGTTTCTGTGGCTGCTGCGGTGTGATGAAGGAGAGCAGGTGCCTGCTGCTGATAGTAAGTCATCCCTCTATTCAGCACGCTTCTGAATATGCGCTGACCGCGGATTCAATGTATAATGTCGTCTGTGATGCGATTTTACGTAGTAATCCAGTATTTGTAATGGAGTTAATCAAGTTAGCCGTTGACGTCGCCGTCGACGAAAACTTTTAACCATTGAAATCTAAAAGCGAACTATCATATTCTATCCTAAGCAATATATCGCCAAACAAATGTGTCCAGCACCCAATATTCTCAATCTCCTTGATGTCATTTGTAAATTTATTGACAGTTTATTTTGAATTAATATTTTTCAACAGATTACAAATGCCTCATGTACAGGTACACGGGACCGACGATCATAAACATGTTTCACACAACGCCGATTGATTGCACGCATATACTGATATGTATTTTGTATTTTCAGTACATCATCCTTGTCTCCCTTTGCATCGTCCTGGAGGTTGTTGCCATCATAATAGCGCTTG
>JAXGGS010595912.1:0-10230 GCA_035585475.1 Armandia brevis | reverse complement strand
TGAATAACCATTTATATACCGTATTTTGGAACACTTTGTCAGGAGAAGGGTAAATTAACAAACACTCAGCCTTATATGTAAACATGTATGTGGAAGTTGTATATCTTTCAAGCGGATCAATCACTTCATACAAAAGGTTGTGTAGTTCATTAGACTGCACTCTATTATCAGCATGTAATGATCGGAAACAGTTTTGATCTACAGTGGGATTGTGATATTTCCTTACTAGATAAAAGCACACATGGTTGAATGAGAGATAACCATTTATTTCCCTGCATCGTTTTAGGAGTTGCCAGACATGCAAATTCCTCATGCTCTTCCGGGGGTCTGAGGCTTGCCTTTTCTCCACACACATCACATCCACATTTGGATACACATCATCACATTTAACCTTTACTGGAGCAAATTCACTATTACTATATGGCATTCTAACCGCAGGACACATGTGATAGTTATCTGTAATTCGAATATCAATATACATCATGAAACAAGGTACTTCAGGTTCCTTTGCTGTTTGCAATTTCATCTAGGGGAAAGAAACATAAATGCATACCTCGTCTTATAGATTTTAGCCTTCTGTTGGTTATTTGGCTGCCATAATCACATACAGTACCCTGGCATGACTCACTCAAGCAAATCTCTTTTGGACACAACTGTGTGAAGTTAGATATCTGAGCTTCTCTCAATGAACTAATTAAATGAAAATAGGCAACTACACTTTAGGGCTTTAAGATACATATTTAAAAGAAATGCATGCTGTTCTTATTTATCCAATAATACTTACATTGTCATTTGCGGTGAATTGGAGGAATCAATCATAGTTTCTATTCTCTGTCTGTCTGTTTTACCATTAAACCATACATTATCATTTCTCTAGGGATATATCAAGTAAAATTACTCATTTACCAATGATCCAACAATTCTGAATCTCATATAATCTTATTCATTCATACCTCATATAAATTGCAAAAAAGAGGGCGGTTTGGTTTATTGAGTTGTTTAGTATGTAATAATAATTGTGTGTAGATGAACCTAATAGCCTCTACATGTAAAACTGAAGACACAGATATCAGAGTATGTCCGTTTTTCTGGCAGAGTTTTTCTGCAGATTTCCAAGAGATTGTCAAATCACTATGCAGCCAGTATGTTTCCTGTTCTAAAACAATCCTCGCCGTTCCTGCTGTATCAAAAGTCTCAAAATCTTGAAATCTTCTATCAATGCTAAAATCATCTTGCAGTCTGTTTGCTACATATATTTTCTTCTTACAGTCAACTCTATTATTCGATAGGACATTTGTTTCCGCCATTACTTTCCTATTGTAAATTAATCTATCAATAAAACTATCAAAACTGATGCCCGTATCTCCCAATTCCTTTCCTATAGTCAATTGTACATTGACCAATTGCCAATTTAGTAGATGGAGTCTCGATTTGTAAGAATTAGCATGTAAAAAGAATCTGTCGAACTTAGGATAGAAACAGCCAGTTATCTGTATAACCATCGTCTGAATAACTGGTATTGCTGGTACATGCCCTATCTCTTTCCGTATTTTATATAGAATAAATGGGTGTGAATTGGAATATTTCTGGTGTATGTTAGGCAGGAAATTCTTTTCAACCAGTTTGATAGAAACACGAAAATCTCTGTGTGGAATTGAAAATTGTAACTCTCTTGCACATGAAGTAGGAAATTGGAATAAGTCACCTAATACGTTTAGTTCATTTACCTGTTCACAGTACCCTATAATGTTTGTAACCAAAATAGATCTTGACCATGCACAATCTCTTTGTAATTTTAGTATCAAGTCGAGGTTCAAGTAAGCACCTCTTTCATAGGACTTTGGGTTTAGGCCCCGGAAATCCTCAATTTCTATATATGATTCAAAGTTAGCAAGTGATACTGAGTCCTTACAAAAACCGGACCACTCACTGTTAAATAACTTCATTTTGATACCTTTGGTTTGTACAGTCAGTTCATTATACTGCACCTGATCATGGCTGGCAAACCATATAACTTGTGTGCAATTCTCTCGATTATCCAAATCTGCTGAATCTAAAGAAAGGCTAAACCTTTGCAAGTGTCCTATATGGACAACTTCACACAGAGAATTAGTTATCAGTACCTCAATGTGTCCAGGTGTAAAATACGATAATATTGTGATCAGCGTATTGTTCTCAATTCCAAAACCATGATTGAATATCACATTCTCTTCCCTGCACTCCAGCATATAAATTTGTCTATGAGTATACCGAGTTTCTACTTTGTGTATAGCTATTCCTCCATACATACAATCATATATATCAGGCCCAGAGTAATTGTATTTAATAATCTTTATCTCGTAAGGTGTTTCGTCATAGTTATATTTGATATCCAGCTGGCAGTAATATACATTATGCTTCGGAATACAAAAGCTATCTGTAGATATTCTAGTTTGTGCTTGTTTTTTAACATTAAACTGATTCATGCTTACTAACTGATTTTGTTCAATGGGGGTAAAGATTATGCATTCTTGGCTAGATATATTCTTGTAAGTAGTATACAGTACTATGCTTGTCACGGGACCATAACTTTTGCCATTAATTTGGATGCCTGTGAGTGAGTTTTCATAAATAAGCTGCTCTGTGTATAAGTATGGTCCTTCATATATTTCAATATTAATGTCAGGATGCGACACGGGATAGTATGTATAATCCAAATATGTTCCATAATAAGACTTGATGAACACCAACCATCTGTAGCTGCTGTATATCTTGAATCTTTGCAGATTTTTGAAGAAACCCAGGTTTACTATATACTTCACATGAATGAGAGGCTTTTCTTGTTCAGTCGGCTCATACTCTTCACTGTTCACTATATGGTAGAAAAAAACAATATCTGTTGCACAATTTCCTAAAGTGAATAGGTTCAGCTTTATATTGTTGTGTAGAGCCATATGTTCAAATGAAGGTCGAATGCCACAATAACGTTTGATATTATGATTCTCTTGAACACTCATGTATTCATATGGACATCTTGGGCCTGAGTAACTCATTTCAAATTCATGAAATGTCAGGTTAAAACCGAGCAGTTCTGAAGATATAATTCTAATTGAAATCTTCATTGCAACATGTTTTGGCAATTTTAATTGTATTTTACCCATCGGTCGAAATAAAATGTTCGATCGATTATTGCCATGGAGTACCCGTTCATGCTGTATATGAACTTGTCTTCTAATGAAGCATTTGAATACATTCAGGAGAAAGTAATTCACTGGTTCATGACATTGATCCATGTCTTCTAAACAATGGTTCAATAAGGTCTCTGGCATCTCCTGCCATGAGGACAAGAGCTGAACATCTCTGACCAATATCACATGCATCAATAAGTGATATAATAACTTCCACATTGCAATGATTAGTTTTATCAATTGAAATATTTCTAGAAGAGAATGGTGTTCAACAACCAAATAATGTGTATGAAATGTGCATGGCTAGAATCATGTGGGTGCATATATGATTAACATTATATTAACATGATTTCTCGATTGATTGTTTTTTAAAGACACATGAAAGTAACACTTAAATCAGCAAGCTTCACAAAAGCCTTCTTCCTCATCTATGTTATTTTGATCCATTTTCTAATTATAACGTTTTAAAATGATACCTAATTCATGCATAAACAGTAATGAATCTTCACAATAATCAATGATTGATATGATACATCATAAGGCTTACTATCAAGTAATTGAAATACATTAGTTGTGATATTTTAAGTTTTGGAAAAATGAAATATAGTCTGTCAAATCTGAGAGTTTGTCTAATCTACCCAAAGTTCAATTACATCAAAATAATAACTTATCATATATGAGAAATCACATAATCTGGTATTGTTGAAGTGATGAAATGTATATAGTTGAAATCAAGTGAGTTTACAAAAGCACCGACCTACACTCAGTTATATATATATATATATATCCAAACGAAATTTGTAATCCTTCTAATCTGTATCCAAATGAATTCACTAATTTCCCAAATAATACACATAAACTGTTCCCCAGCCTTTATAAGCAACACATGTACAGCTTATCCAATATAAAAAGCGAACCAATGGGCTTGGCCTTTCCTTAGCATAAACCTTAGCTTTGCCTACTAAAGTTATGCTCATACGGCTAATTAATGTTGAGAACAAATGATGGTCTGGGTTGCTAACATCATAAATACAAAACAAATCAGAGAAACACAAGGCTATGTTACACCGTTTGAACTCTACATGCACTGAATTGTGTTCACTAAGCCCATTTAACAGTAAATGTTTTCATTTTTTTAGGAAAGAAACATGTGACCCCTATTATAAAAAGGATGTCCAGTAGTTATTCATGACCTGTATTGTATCGAGAATTTACTGTGACATTTTAGATGTATATATTAACTGACCAATCTCCAAATCTTTCACCCTTGTTATATCAAGGCTATAATGTGTTATATAAGACGTAAATAGTAACTGATCCCCACCAGCTTTATCCACATTATATCGAGACTATAGATGTTGATTCCTGAAAAAGGTGACAAAAATTTTCGATCATTTAACGACCTGTTTATTCTAAAACACTTAGTTGGATCTACGTGTAAATAAGTCACCCTTTCATTGTATGAATCCTTCTTTCCATGTACGAAAACCCCCCGGGACATTATGTGAAGGTAAGGAATCAATGTACAAACATAACTCAATCCATACATGCTGGGATTCCTGGTATGGGATTCATTAGTTTATTTAATCCTTGTAAACGTTACTGTCTGGTTCTTCAGCTTATGCGGCCTTACATGTATGCAGGAAGTAACAACTGTGATGACCAAGACGAAAATCACCCTTCCGCACCTACACATTTCGAATGAGTATATGATACGTTGAATGTAAATAACAGTGTTTTTTCACTTTGTCCCTATAATATTCCCTGTATATAAAATACTCAGCATTAATAAATATTACTGATATAATTCCTGAGGCTGGTCATTGTCTCCTTAGTCATGAACACTTTCTCTGACAAAAACATTATCTGTAGGTAGGTGACATAGCCCAAACAATTCCCATAAATGGTTCCCCATGCCTTTATTTCTTATGAAGAACGTTAAAGAGAAAGTAATCTTACACTAAAAGTTTCCCAGCTGATCCAAAGAATGATATAAAAATCGAACCAATGGGCTTGGCTTTTCCTTGGCATCAACCATAGCTTTGTCTACTAAAGTTATGCTCATACGGCTAATAACACCTGAAAGCCGATGATGGTCTGGGTTGTCAACATCATAAATGCAAAAACAAAACGGGGGAACACCAGGCTAGGTGACACTGTCTAAATTGGATCAACACTTCTTATTATTATTTATATTGATATTTAACTAGGGAAGGACGCACAACTTTGTAAATGGCTTGGTAAGGAAGAACGCTGGCTAAGCATCCTTTTTTACCTTTAACACAGGCCTTGTTTTCATCGTATATGTCTCTGATTACATCAAATAGCTTGCCCTGTATTCCATATTTGGCTATTTTAATCCATAGTTGGCGATGGGTAATGGAATTGAACGCTTTGGCGTAGTCAATAAATGTCACAAAGAGCTGTGTTTTCTTTGTTTTCAGGGTCAATATCATGGATTCCAAGACGAAGATATTATCTACTGTGCTGTATGCTCGCCGGAATCCCACTTGGCACTCAAATATAATAGAACTATCCTCTGCCCATTCGGTAAGTCTGCGATTTAGTATACTGGTGAAGATTTTGGACGCACAGTCCAGCATATTAATTGTATCGGTAATTATCGATACAAGTGCGGTAACCCTTCTAAAAGAGCAGTTTCGTGATTTAGATTCGTGATCAGTGCTCGGGTGTCACTGTTATCACATGCTTCACCACATTGGCTCTATGAAGAAAGTCCAGCCTACACTCAAGGCAGCATACGTCCATCCAATCTGGTGGGCTGAAGTTATTACTTAAGATCGCACAAGGATGTTCCTGACAGTCGTCACAATCCTTTAGAATATCATAAATTTTCTACGTATAAGCCGTCGTTCTTTCGGAAACATCGGCGTCAGGCTTATCGAGAATGTCGTTTAGTAAGGTAGCATTTGCTTTAATTCTTTCAAGGTACTGTTCGACTTTATCATTTGCCCATTTTATACGCCTCTTTGCTTTGGTGTCAGATGCTTGTGTTGTACGTATCCATTGATGATGTAAGCTGAATCATCGTGTAGAGGGTGATGGTCACTGACTACAGAGTCGCGTCTCACGCAAAAGTCGACAGTGTTGGTTAACAAACTCTGGTCGAACATCACGTAATCGACTACTGACCCATTTTGACCGGTCGTGCAGGTTAAACGGCCCTTGTCCGCGTCGTGACCCACTCTCCCGTTCAGTAGGGACAGATCTAGGGCGATGCAGCAGTCCAGGAGATCTCTTCCCCTGCCGTCCATGTTGGTGTCTTGAGATGTACTATTAGGGACTTGGAATATGCGCAAATCATTTGGTAATGGTAAATGTACGGTATCATTGTCAATACCAGATTCATTATCGCTACTAGTGCGAGCATTAAAATCACCATAAACAATTATCTCGTTGTCTGGATGTGTCTCTGTTATTCAAGACACATCCCTCAAAGTTTTCAGTGGGATCAATGTTATTCTGAAATCATTGATAACTCTGAGGAGGGGCATAGTATGAGCAAACAATTAAGGTTTTACCAACATCATTTGTTATTTCAGGTAACATTACCCACCGACCAAAGTCAACACTTTTGATATTCTTAGCATTTTGCGACATGTGTTTTCTGATATTACCACCTGACGCATGTCTTGCTTTTTTACTTCTTTGCGATCTATGGGCTACGAAATGGTTATAACCACGAACTCCGTATTTGAAGTTTTTTGACGACCACCATTTGGTTATACAAATAATATCATTTTGGTTAATTAATCGCTTAAGTATTTTATCATCCAATTTACAGTAACGATAACAAAAACGTCCACGAATGTTATAACATAGTATTTTAATGTTTCTATCTTAAAATAATAACCACAGTCATTTATAATATTTTCTCTTACAGTACGACTGTCGTTATCATCGTCACTGGAAGACTTGGAGACATCACTGTTTAGGTTGTGATGTGTCCTGATAACGTCCTATGCCAGCGTGTTTACATTCGCTTGATTCGTTGAAGTATCAGCGCCTGTGTCTCGGCCAGTATCAGACGAGGTTGTGGGTACTCCTGCCGGCCGTGGTAGAGCTTCCCGAGGAGGAGGAGGAGGAGGACGAATATGATGTCTGCGCGGCCAGTATCAGACGAGGTTGCGGGTACTCCTGCCGGCCGTGTTAGAGCTTCCCGAGGAGGAGGAGGAGGACGAATATGATGTCTGGGTGTCAGACGTGAAGATAGAGCTCGGATCAGTCGGCGGCGTGAGCTCTTCTATCTCGGAACTAGTCTCCTGCGGTGCCTGCGCGGTGGTAGCTGTGGCATGCGCGGAATATCGGCGAGTCATAGGGGGCGATTCGAGTTACGCAGCAGAGCCGCAGCTCCGCGTACAACGATGCCCATTGAAGGATCTTGGCTTCAGTAGGGTGTATTCATTTCATAATTCTGTGTCAGCTGACTCCTACGATAGGCCTCTGATATAGTGACCGGTTTGGCTGTTTTATCGACCACAATAGCCTTTAACTTTAATTTTGGTGGTCTGTGAACTGTTGCCAAATTCGTCCTCTATGATCGACCCGGGCTCGGTTAGATAGTACGAAATTGTCTTCGGGTTCGAGGTCTGATCGACACTTCAGAGGGCTCGAATCAGATAAGGCAGTATGTGGATTTGCCTGAGTACCACAATCCACTGTAGCCTGCTTTTGGTAACCTGCTAGTGTTCTAAGGCGCATGCTAACATCTTTCGTCTTGCTAGCAACAACTTGGGGGGTAGCCTCGGGCAGGGGGATTGCCCTAACGTCAGCATGGTCAGTCTCCATGCTTTCCTCCCTTGTTGGGATATCTGTGGCTGCAGAGTCTTCAGGTTTCTTCTGCGAGCCAGGTATATTTTTCATGATTACAAGCTCTTCGTCACTTGGTCTCTTGATTTCGGTGTTATGCTTGCGCTCTTCAAAAGGGTGGAAGGGTTTGCATGTAGATTTTATTTGTGACAACCCCATCCTTCCTCCACTAACCAGTGACCACTGCGTCCTAGGCTTTTTGCCGTACAGATCCACAAAGCGCTTTATGGCCAGGCGCCTTGTTTCATCATGTATGAATTACTTCTTCATACCGGAGAAGTCCAGTGTAGGGAAAATTGATTCTATATCCCCCATCGTAGGCAGCTCTCCTGAGAAGTTATATCTCTCCTCGTAATTAGGAAAGCGAGTAGCTCCCTTCTCCATTACCAGTACTTTAGCGGCGGTCGACGTAGGTTTTGTAATTGTTTTTGTAGAGTACATCTCCCCAGTTTTCCAGAGCGCGTAGGGCGTCTCTGATATCATTTGATAGGTCGCGTTTTATTGAATTAAACTCAGCAATACTATTCATAAATAAAGCATGTACATGTGTCCCTGTGGTTGTGCTTAAATTGACTGGTAATAAACCTTTGAACAGGAAAACCTGCGTCTATTCAACGACTTAATATAAAGCAAGACGTTATATTCAAACAAACAATTACTGATGACTTACCGAGATAAAATATGATGATTTGGGTAGGATTAACATTTGCCCCTGTAGTGGTAACAGATAAAATAGGACCGCCCGGTGTAGTTGTGAAGACTGTAATCGTAGGATTTGTTGGAGAAGATACTGTGCGAACAGGGCCACCGTGGTGGTGGGTTCGGGCAAAATGTTCTGAGCCGAAGTAGCTAACCTAAGGATGGTAATATCCGTAGTTGCCGGAGGGTTACTAACCTTGCACCTGGTCCTCTGTACTGCTGAAGCGAGGGGACAATCTGCATCATGTGGTGGTGTGTGGCACAAAGCCGGAATACTAAGGTGTTCATAATGCCGAAATATTTTAAAAAAATGGTTGGACATTCGAACTTACCGCGCCAAGATTGTTAGCCCTGTTTCTTATCACTCAATATAGTTTAACATATTTCGCAAAACAAAATTTAACAAAAATACATTCACTACACAGAACATATAGAGAAAACTTTCCAGCGAAACACTGGTTCAACTTAATTGGTCAGTTGAACATGAAGAAATAATTGGCCGGATTTTCTACCAAAAAATTGAAGGGTCTGGACAAAATTGTCAGAGTAGGCCCGTTAAATACAAACAATGAATTTGTCGTGAAACTGGACAAAATGTATCATTTTGTGACTAAGAACGTGAAAACGATTTGAGCAGTGTCCTCAACCATTCCCAAACTGAGAAATCAGTTGAAGAGGTCAAGAGCGAAAACAGAGAAAACATAATTAATGCGGTATGATTCCTTCTGTGGAAACCATATTTTGAGTCTGCTTAAGTGCGAGGTTGCATTGCAATGATTTTGTGTTGTTGTACAGCTCTATCGCTGGTGGAAAAGTGCCATCAAAATTAATTATAGCTGACACCGAAAATCTGCTGACTTTGAAACAAGCGCCTTAATCTGAAGAGGAGGCTCATCAGGTTTCTTTTTGGACATCACTTGAATTACGCAGTACTTAGCGCGCCACCTGTTGGGATGTGTAGTGGTGACTGAAGTAGTACCTCGTCTCCCCAACAAGGCGATTTTTGTTTCATATTTTACAAACTAAAATGGAACAATACGCAACATCCCAATCTTATGAGTTATAAATTTACTCCAACTTACAAACAGTCTGGCAAGAAGTACCAATACAACAATATTACCAATGATAGGGGGCAATAATTGCAATTGTACCTGGGTTTTAAAAACAATGTTGTTGTAAAAGTAATAAGAAGGACATGTGATATTATTGATTATGAGAAAACTAATGCATACAAAGGTAACATTAACATTAAATAGATGTACAGTTGATCGGGTTTAAGATGATCTATTTATCAAAGATTTATACTGCTGAAATGAAATTTGCAGCAGTAAATTCTTATTTGAGGACACTGATGCAATCCAAACGCAATGTCACTTATTGAACAAACTGTCAAATTGTAGTATTCTAAAAGACAGTCAGGATAACATAGTGTTGTATATTGGTTTGGGTGTTATATCTGTTAAGAATAGATAGTAATGTATATGTAGTATAATAGTATAATCTATAGTAAACTAGTAGTATAATGCATACACTT
>JAXGGS010595801.1:0-10230 GCA_035585475.1 Armandia brevis | reverse complement strand
TATTCTATGATTTATGGTTTATAGGATCCCTACTGTAAGTCTGTGGATTACGTTGATGGAGTAGATGAGTGTGCCGTGTCCTACGTCACCAGAAATGACGCCCCAGAATCGTATGCCAGCGACCCCGGCGTAGACTACTATGAGCTGGACTGTCTAGTCGGTAAGTTAGTAGTATAACATCTAGCCAGCGCTGATCAACTGGTCTCAGGTCAATGACTTTTAAGTAGCGTAATCATTGCCTATACTACCTATTTACATCATATCTATGATTCGGTTCTATCAGTAGTATGTTGCTTTTTAGTCGGATAAGACATTGGGGCAAATGGTCAATTGATAATATTCATATTTGTGTAGCTATACACCGGCAATATGTGGTTTATTCGCTTACCATTAACTTGTTCCTGTCATATACGCATGATTCTCGTTATAAAGCACTATAGAAATCACTTCTATAAAGCTCTGTAGAAGGACAATGCCAATGTGAAGCAGCAATGTGCCACTTTGATCCCTTTATAACGAGAATCATAGGCAATAATTACCCTATTGTTGATCGTTAGAAGTACCTTGAGACTTGGCTATAACTAATGTTGAGTACCTGTAGACTTGGCTCTAACTAATGTTGAGTACCTGTAGACTTGGCTCTAACTAATGTTGAGTACCTGTAGACTTGGCTATAACTAATGTTGAGTACCTGTAGACTTGGCTCTAACTAATGTTGAGTACATGTAAACTTAACTATAACTAATGATGGGTACATGAATAATCGGTTATATCTAATGTGGTTGATTAATAGGAAGGGAGAACGATGATGAGGATTGGGAAGCTACAACTAAATCTAACATTTATAAACGACCAGTTACGAAAGGTAATTACTATAATTCATCTAAATACAAACAGTTATCTATATACAAACAATCCATACCGTAATTGAAATATATTAATATACAACTACCAATGGAAACCATTTGACTATTAATTCATGGCCCATTCCCTCTATGAGTTGGTCCAATACTTAATTTGATATGGTTCTGCACAGTTCCTGTATGTGTAATTTTAGGATTGCCTGTAATCATCAGATAGAAGATGAACATTTGATAAATGATATCGCGCCAAATACTAAGTACTAATAACTTGACCCCGGAATTTAAATGGTTATTGCGCACATATTTACGGCGGGGCAGCGACCCCATCCCAGATTTCTACGATATGGCTCAGTCTAAATAAGTATGCCCTCTCTTTTCAGATCGGAATAGTGGGGGCAGCGGTGGAACAAGCAATGGAAAGAAGCAAAACATTGCAAATCAAACTTTTAATTATTATTCTGTCGTTTTTATAACAATTATATCTATATTTATCTCTTGTAATAGAACGTGACCATAAGCGTATGCTTTGTTTTTTGTAAATGAAAGAATTGGGAAAAACTGCATCATGGTACCCAAGAGTACAGGCTATTAATATAATGTTTGCCGAGAGCATGTCCACCAGCGGATGCGATATCATTACACTCATTTAGATTCAACTGTATTATGATACTCATGAGTATTTAATAAAATTATTGCCTCCACGGATACATGCAACACGAAATCATATCACCCAGATTGTGCACGCTCCAGGGAAAAGTATGTCTAACGTCAGATCAGTGTCTTAATGCATGTGATTATTGTTGTTTACATCTGATGAATCTGCATAATAAGCACATGCATAGCGGCCACTGCTATTAAATGTGATTAGGCAGGGCAGCATTTATCTGATTCAGAGACAACATATATGTATATTTAGCAACCGCTCTGAGCTAAATACTGACCATTTATCTATGAGCATACGAGGCATGAGCATACGAAGACAACACTCACCAATGATTTTGTTGAAGCATGATGTCAAACGTAGGTCAGCTAAGAACGCAATAAAAGCATTGCGACCTTCCCGATGTACAAATAACACATTGTTATCTCGATGCATTCAACTTTATCGCTGAATGATACTCTTGCCATGTTTTAATGATGTAGGCCTACACAAATTTGTGATATTTTTATACTTTTATAAGCTTTATTTGTGAAATATGTAATCAATATAGTTTGCAACCGTTACGCACGTCTTGTACATATTTATTGTATATGTAAGATATATATATATGGTATGAATAAACGTTTATAAAATCATTGCGATCAAACTTATTATATGCAGATATAAATCTTGTAATTTGCTTGACATCAATCATGGGCTATCAATGATAAATGGTCGCTCAGTTTGATAGCAGAATCATAGACAATAGTGGACAATGTTTGACTTTGAATACGAGGTTAATAAAACATTTATTTGTGATGTATATATATATATATGTTTATGCGACAATATGATTTTAAATGCACATAGTTAAACACATTGGTGAGTAGTACGGTACTACAGTCACGGTCTCGCTAGTCGTGCGCTGGAGCGCGCAATTGCGCACAGTTAGCTCGCTCAAGAGCATCTTATTCACGCTGAGAGCGCACTGAAAGCGGAGATCAGTGCGCTGGGAGCTCGCTATAAGCGCAAACCTACGTAACTGTGACAAACAGACAGACAGCAACACTGTTGATGTTTGTGACAACCCGTGGCGGTGTATTCTGCCTGGTGTATATTCGGAGGAAGCCACTTCAATTCATATGTTAATATGAGCGAAAAAAAATTATGTTTAACTCTACATCTAAGACAAACAAGTGGCTTCCTCTCAGTACACGCAGCACCACGAAGAGCATCAAAGGATCGCTCTAGCGCACTGCGAGCTGGCCGAGGGCGGGCTATTAACGCGAAATCTACGCGTAAATAGGTGTGACTTTTCTGCGCTTAAAGCGCGACTAGCGAGGCCGTAACTGTACTCCTTTCCTATAACACAAAAAAGAAATGATTTGTGTTATATATGTGAATTTCATTAAATATCTAAATAAAAGTGTGAATCACTTAAGGCTTATGGGTATACATGATAATACAAGTAAGATAAGGGTGTACAATAAACTCGGATATTATAGATACTGCCTCATCAAGCGAACTGTCAGAGGTCAAATCACTAATGTATTCAACTATTAAAGAAAAAACGTGATTGAGATCTTGGGGCTCGAATACCCTCCTTGACAAGGATGCTCAAGTGGCACCATACTAGTTTTATGCTGATTAACACGTCCACAAGTCCATAAAAGTGATTGCAAGCAGACAAACAACACATCAAAGCAATAAATTAAATGTCACTTGGAACACAGTTAGAATCTCTCACACATTCTTATATACAATCCTAATCTAGAAGTGATCAGCCCCTTTAAAATTACGGCATGAGATATTCGAACATAGGATGCAAATATATTGTCAATGAGTGACTCTAGTGAATAAAATATATGTCACAATTATTGGCACTATATGCAGGCATTATTAATAATATAATTCATGATACAATAATAACAAGATTATACATATTTTCTGAGTTACACCAGTTATTGCAGTCATCGCGCAGGCAAGCAACCAAAGTTTTTTTATACATATTTGGACGGTTTTCTGAACACCAGTTTAGACATTAACAGACAAAACTAAAATTATATATGTGTCTGTGATTATAGCTTGGCAATTAAAAGTTAAGAATTTGTATACTTATTCCTAAGTTCTTAGTTTTACATAAGCTTGTTTTGACATAAGAATTAGATGTTAAATAAAATGTCTCTAGTCTTTTAAGCGGATACACGTACACATTTAGACCAGTACAATAATATTAGCACATTCGATAAGGTAAACTGTAACTGAAAAGTGAGTATGTGTTTGCAGAACATAAATGATAATACTCCACTTAGATACCACATATCTCATTGAAACATACAGGTAGGGAGGAAGGGTTGGCGGCATTTTTTTAGGAAAGAGTATAGTAGCTTACAGTTTCTTTGAGGTGCCAAACGTAATAGCTACAATCAGCTCAGTTGGTAAGAGGACAGCTTTCACTGAAGATCTTGAGCGATTGTAAGAATACTTATACCTGCACAATAACCTTGAGCATCGACCTGCCCCTGACATGAAACATTATAATGACTTATTGTGCCAAACCTAGCTTCTACCATGGAAACATTAGAGCACATTAAAGAGTCTAAAGTTTTACCTCAATCAAAGCGTCACAATAGTAGCAGCCTCAGGCTGATACGTTAGGGTGCATGTGCACCTCAAATCAACTTTACAAAATTCTTTCTGCGCATAAACAACGAACACACACAGTTCATGACCAATTATTGATCCATTTCTGCAATGAAATAAATGTTGTACACTATTCAACTGATACCCCAACACCTGTATACTGCTGGCTTCTCTACCAATACGCACTCGTTGGACCCTCTGACCCATATTTTCCCATTTTTACCCACTCATGCCTTTCCCTGCTATAATTCTCAACTAACCCCAGCCTGGGATGTATACTTTTCTACACACTCACGCTTTAGAGTTTTTACCCTTTACCAACCCGCTTACCCTCCGTATCCATCTACCCATTGGTTACCTCCCTCCCTCCCTTCTTATTTTCCCAATGCCCTAGCTCTTCTCACTCCATCCCCATCTATTCGTAACACAACCCCCAGCAGCCCTGCATACTGATATACCCCTTCGCTCTATTCCCCGATCTTGTCGCCCCAATGCCCCTCCTCCTCTCTCCTGCTCTATCCCCTACCCCCCAGCCCTCTTTCGCTTCATCTACCCCACTGTTCCTCCATCGCGTCCCACGGCTTCCCTCACCCATCCCTGAACCCCTGCAGCCCACCACTCCCAGCCGCCGTCTCCCCTTCTAACTCTGCCCTCTCCTACCGCCTCTCCTTCTCACATCATGCCGTACCCCTACATGAGTAACCCTACCCCTACATTGATCCCTTGAGTACCCGCGTGATGTCCGCTTGGATATCACGGCATACATCGAACGTCAATGGTACGTGGAAACACACGTGTATATGATCTGCTCTGGTACGCAGTATTAGTTTGTATGTAACTAAATGTTCAATTGAATTTACTAATTAAACATTACACAGACGAGGAGAGGTATTTCTCGGTGATTTCCGGTTTACTACGTCAGGAAGGCGGTGTATGTTCTTCACACACGTCATCGCATACTAGCTGGGGCCTGGCCCAGCAAAGTGTAATTAACGAGAACTGTGCATAGTTAGCTAAGATCCGAACATAGTGAGCTGTTTGCACATAGTGGCTTCGCTCTAATGAACACCAGTCAAGCTTGACCACTATGAGCACTTCTAGGGACTAACCATGGGCACGCAGTAATACCACTTTGGTGAAACTGAAATTCACGCTCCAGTGGATGCCTAACTTTACTGTGCACGGATCTTAGCTCACTATCTGCGGATATTAGCTCACTACGTTCGGATCTTAGCTCACTATGCGCGAAAGTCGCACTAATCACACTTTGCTGGCCCAGGCCCCTGGCTGCGTAACGCCTAAATAATTGTCGTCTCCAATGAATGTGGAGATATCATCATGTTGCTTATAATGTCAGTCACATTAGGTTTTAAAGGTAATCTGCACACTAATACGATTGTTGTATTACCTGTATTACCTGTATGACGTTTATTCATGACGTGCGTAAGAAAACACAAAGTTATATTCATTATAAATGTTGCATAAGGCAACATATATAATCAATGACTAATGTTAGCTTTCCAACACCCAGGTCATACCTGTACGACGTATACTCATGACGTTTGTTAGAAAATTATATTCCTTATGCCATATAGAATGAATAAGTTGTTTCTCTGGGCCTGACACCCCCTGCCCAACTCCTTTTATTTCAGACAGCAAGAGAAAAAACCTGCCACCCCTAATTTTTACAAATAAATATAAATAAACCTGTTGCCCCCTATTTCTCGAAATAAAATAAAAATAAAAATCTGTCGCCCCCTACATAACATTTAGAAAAAAATCCAGGGTGTTAAAAGAAAATCCCCCCCCCCAAAAAAAAAAAACCAAAAAAAACAATGGGGCCTAACAAAGGTTTCATAAGGCGACCTATATCGAGGTTTATTTATACAATGATTACACCGTGTCCAGCGACAATCACGTCCAATCACTCTACAGTAACCGTAACATTTACCGAGAAAATTGCTAATTACAATTCTGTGCCCAGCGTAAATACTGTGTAACAAGCTTGAGATGGTTGTTATTACATACCATCGGAAATGTAACTAGGCTGTATACATTAACCCACTATAATTACTACGTTGTTTACCCAAGTTAACCTATCATCAAACCGTCAAGGTATAATTCTACATGTTGAACGTAAGCCTATGATAGTTGTTGATGAAGTCAAGATTAAACGGTTCAATTTGAAGGAGCATATTATATGTAACTACCTTTTGAAACCCCGGCAAATTACTGCACATGAATTTTTCCTCCGGCACAACAGCCACATCATTGACAAACCCAATAACCCCATCTCCTTGCTGAGACCCCTTGACAAACAAAATAGCAGACGGTGGGAGCTTTCCCTGGCGACAATCCCACCAGCTACCCATAAAATCGCTGAATTCTACATTTAAGGGCAACCCTCGCCCGGGTACCATCTATAGCCTCACAATACTGTTTCTAAGATACTCCCTCAACCGCACCACACACACCTCCCCCCCTTGAACCGTAACCTTTCCGCCGTTTCCCCCTGTTAAGCCAGGCTCTCAGTAACCATCCCAACCCTCTGCCATTTCCCCCTGTTAAGCCAGGCTCTCAGTAACCATCCCAAACCTCTGTCACTTCCCCCTGTCAAGCCAGGCTCTCAGTAACCATCCCAACCCTCCGCCGTTTCCCCCTATTAAGCCATGCTCTCAGTAACCATCCCAACCCTCCGCCGTGTCCCCCTATTAAGCCAGGCTCTCAGTAACCATCCCAACCCTTGCCCTTGTCCGGCACTTGTTGAAGAACAGCCTGATATCCTCTCTGAACTGCTTTGTGCGGGTCTGGTAGATGAGGGTACTAATGAAGGAATTAGAGTAGAGGATCCAAATCCCAAACACAGAGACAGGAACGGGTACCCTATCGTGTAAGGTGAGTATCACCAGAGTGACTGGCACAGACAACACAACAAACCACAAAGATATCCACCAGACCGCTTGATAATTTCGCAGAATCTCAGCTTCCGGTCCTCGAATATCTTCCGGCTGAAGCAGAAATTGATTACATTTACATGTACTGTGATTATCACCTTGGTTACAATAGATTGTCCGTCCTTGTCATCAAATCAATCCAATCAATCAAATCAATTAATTTAGTGTGGACGGACTTTTATCAAACGTTGGAGTGTTTGTTCAGGGTCATTTCTGACCCAACCCACTTGGACCTTCACTGAACATTCAGGGAGGGTAAGGATTTGATCCCCAGTAAACATTCGTTTGGAATGTTCTTTGAAGGTTTCAACAGTACAGAATAATTGTTTGACATAACCCCCATCAAATGGTCAAGGAGGGTCTGGATTTGACCCCCAATAAACATTCGCACAGCGCAAAACAGCGCAGTTTTATGTCAGATCCACCCAGATACGAGTACACTGACTGACAATTTAAACAGTATAATAATGGCACGCCTCAGGAGCTATTCTCCTCGCCCCTGCCCCTTTAATAGGATCTAACTGTAGACACAAAGAGTGAGACTAAGTTCTCGCCATGAAAATATCTCGCTTCTTTCATATCCTAGTGATGTAAAATTACGAACTTGAAGCTTCTAGTCAGATTGAGGATCAAACAGTGCGATTCAAGTGACCAATCATTTTGATTCTCGTATTTGATTCTACAGACTACTAGACTGCCTTTATACCGCGTATGATGATGAATGTATAGAATCCAATGATCCACAACTTATTCACAAATGTAAGCCTGATAGCATTCACAGACATCAGAATTGTCAGATATTTAGAGATCACCTCTAACGTCAAGCATTTATAACGGTGGTTGTCTTTATACCTTGCTCCAAGGGTATGAGTATAACTACGGCAGATGTGTTATGAGAATAGTGAATTTTTGTTATATTTATAAATCGTTTCAAATACACACAATGACAATATATGTTTAGGACCATATGTTTATATGAAATTCAGATACAGCTGCGGTACTTACCACAGGAGAAGCCTATACGTAAAATATATTAAACGGTCCACCACTCAGATGTCAATATAAGAGTGTGGATAAAATCTCTGTTAATTTGGTAAGGTATTACATGTACCTTGCTACATATTATAATATCAACTATATGATATCAGATGCCAAACCACGGCCACTTATTTGTCATCAAATTAATTCAAGTACATATATCAATTCGGCTACGATTTCACGATGAATATTGTATAACTTATTGATTATAAGGCTGCATGAAATTAATGATTAGTTTCTCAAGCTTTTTTTTTGCTCGAGAGGGGGAGTGCGGGCGGCAGGTTTTTTTTGTTTTTTTTTTTCACCAGGGTCGGTGCGGCAGGGAAAAGTAGGGTGCGGGGGCCTTTTATTGGCCATTTTTCGGATATCGGCAGCTGATAAGGAGGGTGCGGCATTTTTTTTTAAATTCTGAGAAAAAGGGTGCGGCAGGTACGTTTTTGTGGGTTTTTTTTCAAATCCAAATACAAAAGAGCGGTGCGGGGGGTCTCAGGCCCGCCCGCATGGGCCTGAGAAACTATTCAATAATTTTATGCAGCCTAAATGATATATGTACATGGTAGAAGAATTCGCCGATTTCACCGGGCGTTATATGTGCGCTGTTAATCACTGGTAGGAGATATGGAATTGTATTTTTTTATAGATTGGAAATTGCTGGTGCGTTTTTCCATCATGTCAAAATGGTGGAATTACCCAGCTCTCCTTAGAGCAAGAATATTGTCAATTATGCCACCAATTCCAATGAACCACCGATCTTCCACTTTTGTCCATATTTTAAATAACCATTGATATACAGCCTATCATTACTGGATTAGAATGACTTAAACCAATAACCTGATTGTCTATCTGTGCGAAGGGTATAGGTATCTCGACTGAAGCGATTGTCTTCTGTTGGGCGGTAGCATCAAGAGGAGAAGGAATAAAATATTTAAAGAGGCTCAAGTTGGTCTGTTATTTATAAGATCAGTTATTCCCTGGATAATCTCAGTCATGTATTATGCGATCCCTGGAAAATTGTACTACATTCTGATACATATATTAGTTGCTTTCTTGTCTCCTCTCTACATGGCATTGCGCCGGCAGTGGTGACCGCTTACATAGTCTTGAGATTAGCGCGTTACAAGTCTGACGCTTTGCATATGTGGGAAAGAATAGACATAGGGGAGGAGCGTGCGTAGAGATCATTTGTAAGTATCAGTGTCCAGACCTTATCACAGCCAGGTAAATCAAGGTACTGAGTCCCCCCTACCCCCCCCCCCCTTGAAGAAACACACACACACACACACGTATACCCATCACAACAAAACCCACGCGCTTCCTGTCACCCAGCTAATATTATCGTGTGTGTAATATGTCATTTTGCTAATCAAATATCATGTATATCATATCATATACATTCTAATCACCCCTTCTCCTGGTGCAGAGAGGAACATCGCACATAATTCAGAGACTGATTATACCGCGGTGCATGCAGTTATAAATGCGGCTCCGATTCAGTGGTAATGACGCACTACAAGATGTAGAGCGGTAGACACATTTTACATAATATGGAAATTTGTACCATATGTGAAACCCGGATCACACGTGTTTGTGGGAGTTGGGAGAGGGTTCTTTCAGGGGTTGGGGATGACGAAGAATAGCTTTGTATGTGTGTGTGTGTGTGGGGGGGTCTCTCAGGGATTGGGTGTGTCAGAGGATAACTCTCTTCATAAATGAAAGGGAGCCGTTTTGATAGAGGAAGACAATGCATAATTGATTTCTATTTGTATGTGTGTAGCTTTTAGGGAGAGCCCCTATGGTCTCTGCTTGGAGAAGGAGTGTGTGTGTGCGTAGAAGGTTTGTTGGCTGTGCTAGGGGAAAACTCCCTTTATAAATGTCAGGGTGGATGTGTGCTCACAAATGTCTGTACAATATCAATCTTATAACACGCAGCACGGGTTCCAAATGCTAGTATCACATACTTGCGGTTAATTATTGGCATTGGGTGGAGAACTCCATAACACCCCCCACACATACATTCCGACCCACTTTAATACACCCTACCTCACAACCAACACTTTCAGCAATTATTGTTATAATAAATACCGATTCAAAA
>JAXGGS010595579.1:0-10232 GCA_035585475.1 Armandia brevis | reverse complement strand
CTCAATGTTGGAGTGTTTATCTACACAGTTGCATCAATGCCATACCACTAATGGCCCACTAATTGTGTGGGAGTGATGTGTACTCAGCAAGCAGCATCGGTCTTACAATGATAGGTATTATATAACACGGTCAGTGCATCTGTTAACCAGTAGAACTCACGTAATCCAGTTGCGTCAGGAGGGTTGTCAGTCATTGATTGTTGTAAATATTTTCCCAAGTCAACTATTGTTCCTATGCTCCACATATTCTGCGGGTAGATGTCTAAAATCAATCAACAAGTCTTGTGGGTGAAGCTTATTAATAAGCTTTGATACGTTGTTTGGCTGAATATTGCAGATAATACCTCAATAGATGGAATTTATCACAGTAATGCGTTACAAACTGCTATTTTACGCTGAGAAAGAAGATTCGGGCCTTGAATCCACTGACACCAACAGTCATTCAAAATGTCTGCTCATAATTCTGCGAGGGAAAGATTGGTTAATTTATAATTTAGGGCTGGAATCAATCGTGATTTACAGTGCACAGTGAATTGAATTTCTTTGTTGAATGTATTTCACTGTAGAAGGATACGAAATCTCTGGTCAATAATCTATACGACACCGAACAAGTGGACCGTATTAACTTTGTGGGAGATTTCCATTGATTGTTTATATAAGTTCATTGTCCCATATTTGTTTACCCGGGTAAGACCTCCATTCAGACAATGTAAGATCACACATGACCACAGAAATAGCGTTAACTTCATAATGCTGTGAGACAGCTAATACTTATATGAATATATTAATTAAATAATTGTTTGTCATCTGAAGCTACCGTAAATAGTGAGATCAAAGAAGTTCATATAATGTGTCAAGGAAATGGTTTATCAGATCAACACGTCTTTTCATCGAAGCTTTCGAGTTATAACGCATTCACATATTAATTTCAATAGTTCATGAAACAGTAAGAGAATTACCTCTACTTGTACCATACATTCCGTGCTTAGAATTGTAAGCATGCAATGAATGAGATATTAGATTGGCTGTGTTATATTACTGTATGGAATGCTGGTATAAGTTATGTGGCTGATGACTGGTACTCAGGTGAGTACTGATCAATCGCTACACATAGTAATCAATGTCCAAGTTAACAGATTGACCACAGATTATCCCTGTTGTAATCCACTGACGAGGTGCAATTTTCCAACTGACCAAGATAGGAAACTCTTCCTGTGCGGCTTTGGGTAAATTGTCCCAATAATCTTGTAACATATCTTGTACTTTGTACAGGGAACCTCACAGATAGGTATCAGCCTTTATTTAGTATTGGTATATGTAGGGTTGTAAGCTCAGATTCTACATATAATTGTGGCCAGCTTGCCAGGACGAACTGGAAAGATGTTCAAGTCAAGAAGTATGGAAGTAAAGAAGGTAAGTCATGAACGTTCGATAAAAACAAATTCATAGTCCATGTGGACTAAATGTGGAACTGCGACAAGAGTTGGAAGAACTGCTGCAGGAAGAGAGCAACACCACATCAACCTAGCAGGTAGAAGAGAGGCTCTCAGATCTAGCGCCCTGAAGGCCACCCTCACCTTATACATGCAAAGTGGAATAATAAAATGTAATTCTAGGTTAAATAACATGGGTCCAAGTTCTGATCTGTTTTGAGCCAGGTTAGCTGAAAACAAGACCGTAAATATGTCTCAAATTATGTTAGAATTTTTTTTGTATATTACAGTTTCCTGCGTGTTGTAGCTTTAATAATTATTGTACACAGTGTTATTATTATACTCCTTTGAAATTAACAGGACTTAATCTTGATATTCAATATGAACAAATATTAGTGCTTCAATTGAATTTGTTCATGTCAATTTTTGCTGAGAAATAAGAATCAAATCACAATAGGAGTTTTGATATAAATCAGTATTAGATCAAAGGCAATGGCAATTCTAATATACAAAGAGGGGATGTACATGATATACCTGTTTTGGTACTATTATTCCGATGATTCTGCTTTTATTCAAATCGTAATAGCTCGCAAGACACAGCATTTAACCAGCTGATATCTATAAATTCATCAAATCGGTGACATTTTAGGTCCTGGAGAACTGTTACACTCTGAGGCGCCTTATTTAAAGGGACGGGGTTCACGTAGGTGTCAGAACGGGGTCAGAGATCAAGAAGACTCAATCGACAAGTTTATTAAGACTTTTAAATCAAGAATTGTGCCAATTTATGTGTTCGCTTGAGATTGCAAAGTGGTGAGTGTGCTTATTAAATGTTTCTCGTCATGTTTGTGTGTTCTCTCGTGTAAAGTCTGTATATTTTTATGTACTTACATTGTGTAAAAGATGAGATGCTAAATTGTCGAGTGTTAAGTTTTGGATCTTTAAGTGTGCATCTGTGATACATTTTTCTATTGTTTGTTCTCTTTTAGTTAAACCGTAATAAAGTAACCTGGGTTATATCAAGAAGCCTTGTGTTATCTACGCGCGTCAACACAACAATCGAAAGCATTCAGATCGGAATAATATTTAGACTTATCAAGCTTTATTTTATTATCGATTCACACGGAACGTAACAGGAACCGTTTCGGTGTCTCTGCTGGGGATTCTGTTTATGTTAAGAAAGTGTGCATCTTATTACCACAGAAATCAATGGTGACGTGTACCGCTATTGTAGTGTCTTGTAACAATGCCAGCTCATGATTAGCAGATACGAACTGTTGGTATTAATTCCACATAATAACAACAAGGATCATGTCATTTGATGGGCGTATACTATATCAATATAAATTTGTAACTCACCTACATATATGTTTTAAAAGTTATTCTGAATAACAAGGCTCAGCGCAAACACAGAATGGATGATAAGAAGAGACGAAAACTGTTCTTTTTTCTCACGGTTGCTCTGTTGATCACTTTTATAGTGCCATGCGTGATTCTTGGAGATTTGGTGTTAAAGAAAAGTCCACATTCAGTCCAAACTGTGGAGACATCTTCCGCAAAACTGCAATATCCCAAGATACACACTATGTCGATTCCATTGTCAATAAATAAAAGTAGAAGACAAAGTAAGTAAAAATACTTATTTGTATATTATCAAAGGACAAAGTTAAATTGATACATATAGCTTTGAAGGGTGTATCTTTTTTATTATTCTTTCTAGGTTTAGAGAGTGTGTCTTCTAAGACCGAAGTTAGGAATGAACAGGGTGAGCAGCTTGACTCTTGGAAGGAAAAGTGTTTAGATTATATCATTAACTTTAATGCCATTGAAGTTAAAAACAGTTCTGCGTGCATTCGTGCTCCCTATAATATTTTATTGTTCTGTCTGACTTAGCGACCTGCTTAAATTATAGTTTGTTTCATTGAGTAGCTCAATCAATGAATAATTTTACTTTTTAACATATGTTATGATATGAGAATTCCCAAAAGAAGCCAATATATATTTAAATTTGCCTTCAGGTTTTGACATGACGTCATCTGGTACTGCAGTGATGTACTCCACACAAGATAAGCTTGGAAGTAGTAATAATTCACTTATTTTTTAATCTGTATTGTCAAATATGACGAAACAGCCTGTAAAAGTAATTCAATATCGACAGCAGACATTATCAATTTTTACAAAATTTACCTTTAATTGTTGCAGGTGACTATTAAGCAACTGAGGTAGCTAGGCATACTAGTTATGTCTCATCAGTACGATTACTTGCCTTCTTCCCGGACTCTCCTTTCACTGCCAGTTCATCATGGAAAGGTGATCATGTCGTGAACCGTCATCTTCCGTTCTGCTCCCGTCTGATTGATACCAAACCGGATTCATGTTTTTCCTGGGGTTGGTCTGCAGCGGACAGAAACACCGTCCCAATTGGCAGAACATGGATTCAGGTAACTTTTCATTCATATGCCATAATTTGCGTCTCTCTTTAAAGTCAGAGTGTGCGGGGATGGTAGAATATAGTGCCATATGTTGTGTCTTGAAACCACTAACAAATATCATTTCTATAATTTTTAACTATTCATGTTACACATCTGTTTGTATTGCTTCTTCGCAGCAATTATTTCATATCATTAACATGAGGGGAAAATATCTAAGTTGTACAAAGATCAAAACATATTTGGACTTTATTAAACAGAAATTGACAACTCTAATTTATTCAGGCTGATTTAGGATCTTGTCACAATATACAGCAAGTTAAAACCCAGCAGAGAATAAATTGTTGCCCGGATAAGCCTCAATTTGTTACCACATACCAACTTGCAAGTGCTGATGACGGGAAGGGAGAGATTCTCTATATGGAAGATGGACATCAAAAGGTGTGTGTGAACGATAGGTTCTTCCTTGAGCAGTTTTTGACATAACATCTGCAATATGCGAGGTATTTTGTTTCAGATATTTACTGGCAATGTGGATGACCAATCCGTTGTAACACACACTCTGAAACAACTATTTGCTGCACAGCATGTGCGATTGGTGATTCTAAAATGCATTGGACATTGCTCATTAAGACGGGAACTTAATGGAACTAACTCGTCCGGCTGCTTGAAAGATAAAAAGTAAAAGCAAAGTTATTCTGAACTTAAATTGACTTCGTGATTTCATACAATATGCGATCAAAACAATCACACAGGAAAGTCACTGTACAATAAACTCTCAGCATTCTTAGTTGTTTGTTTATTTGCTTCTGCAAATCTCAAATGATAAAATTTACTATCCAATAGAATTCTAGGAATAAAACATGATTTTGCGAAATATACACTATTTAGATATTGATGTAGCGTACAATATTAGATTTAATTAAGCATGAGAAGTCAAAAGATATCAGAGTATAAGTAAGTATAATGCATTAAATGTCAATATCAGTAATATGTGAGAAACACAATATAATATGGTTATGGCGTGATTAGAGGTCAGATCGATTGTTATCTACCAACATCATACAGAGATACTGTCACTGAAAAATTAATATATATGCTAGTGCTGCTCTCGCATGACTGATTGATACACAATTACTTGATACATGTAGGAACATTCTAGCTCTTTATTATATGATATTTTCGATCGCGAAGACGCAATATATATTCTGACATAGATGAATTTCTAAAACAAAAAAGGCCAATTGTTAATACCAACAATTTCATTATACATTTAATTCAACGTTTTAAATATGTATGGTGGAATTCCAGATGTCATTGGTGGCTGTGTTTAGATTTCCATCGACTTGAAGCCATGAAATTTCATATCATTGAAAAAGTTTACTTTTTATCGAGCCACCTTTTGCAGCAAGATCCCGAGTGTCACTTGTCAAATCTGAGCAAGCTGCATTTTACTCATCCATTTGTCTTTTTATTCCATACCAGAAACTACCAGACTTTTAAGTGTAGTAAAAAAAGCTTTGAGTCGTCTCTCCGCATATACTGCAAATGCTGTCCCATACATGTCGGCAGTGGCCAGTAGAGTATCATGTTATTATTTTTTTATAGTTTCATAGAATAATAATATATTTCGCTAGAAATCACAACTGTCTGCACCGGCAAACAGTTGCAAACAAGTAATCAAATTAAAAACGCTTCATATGACAGTTCACAAGATAATGTATAATCCTTGTGTCTAGAATAAGTGTTCAATGAAATTAAGTTCAAACCCATTCACAAAATGTACAAATTACCCGGCTTATGAACGAAACTAATAAAAAAGAAAAAAAATAGGCTAGGCCACAGTGTTCACGGACTGCGCCAGGGCACGGCCGATTACTGGATAGTGCTAGGGTAAATGTAACTTGGATATCCAGATCACGTGGATTACCCAAAATGCACAGGACACAGTGTAAGCCACAGTATCATTTTAACAAAACTGCTCACGCTTGTACAAAAGATGAAATTATTACCTTCGATAATTTTCTTTAGTAGACTGACACAAATATGTCACACACTATGAAAAAATAAGCTGAACCATCGTATTGGGCTTCGGTCATGCATTCTATATTGACAACAAGATATAACTCTACTTTCTTAATCTTACTTTTGAAATCACCAAAAGTTACTATCCAATGATAGAGTAAAATGTCAAAAAAGAAATGATACAGTACACTGCTCTGTTATAAACAAAGCTACCTCAAAGTTATAATGATTAGCGTCTATATGTTTGTAAGTGTAAGTTTCATGAACTTGTAGGATTAGTTTTTTTTAGCTGTATACCAGATTATACCTCTATAGTTAAACTTCCCTCCTGTCAGGTACCAACCTGTAAGGCGAGCACTTCCACATCTAATATACCACCAACCAATTTACTTGACTGATACACATAACCATTAAAATCCCCAAAATCCACTTGTAACCCATAATTACAACTTGTTGTAATCTGATGGAGGCGTTCTAAACCCAACCAGAATTCTCCTCCTTGATTCCCGAATCCTGCTTTATATTCTGCCCAATTTCTGGTAAAATTCTAAGGAACCATCCTCTCTATTTAGAAAGATAATTCTAACTGGGTGAAGTGAATCACTTTATTACTGGCAGCAAATTATGGACTTCGAACTTACAAATTAATTTAACCCTTATTAAATTTCACATGAATCCTGCATAACTGTAATTGATATTCATTTAAATGCTTCTCAAACCTGTCACCAGTGCAGCCTGAGTCGCCACCTATCTGAATGTGGAGACCCCTGTACGAACTGAAATTGGATACTGCATTCACAAATACAATTCTATTAATATCATCTGTAATAATATTGATGCGTTCCATACCTCTTATCAGCTCAGCATCTGTGTTCACTTGGCTAAATATCGATTCTACGGTGGTGGCTACAAATGAAGTAAAGAAGTAATACATTTAATGATTATATTACATTAACAAGCATATAATTGAAGAAATCATGTGTGTTACCCAGTTTTTGTTATCCATATAATCAGCCTAATTAATTTCGACCTATCATCAGCTCACTATCTGTGCTCACATAGCTGCCATTGAATAAATTGGTTGTAGCTGCAGTTTGAATCATTCATGCTAAGACGATTCAGATAAGATTTTATTTTAGATTTACTAGATACATACCTTTGTAGATTGAAAGCATTCCAATAAGATAACACTTATAAAAATCCAGCGGATGCCACTATAGATTACGGGTTTCTCCTATACAAGGTTGCAATGCGTTTGCTTGTCTTCTGCCTTATTTCTAACCCAACCATTCCAGGTGTAACCTCACACTGGGGTGTTATCATATTCTATACTATTCGTAGCCTGAACCTCTTGCACCTAATAATGAAAACAGTAAAAACTAAAGATATTCAAAATGAACTCAATCATGGGCCATAGTAAGTTTAGTGAATTGAAGCTTATTCCGTATATGTTTAAAGTATTTCTGTATTGAATAACATGAACAAAAGTGAATTATCCAACTAATATAACTGATACTATGTCAAAGTTCCCATGCAATGAAGAAGGAAAAATACTGAATAAAGTTACTTCTGTGGCAAAATCTTACCACAAGAAGAGGCAGGCCAACTGTAGACATGCACATTTAATATGATAAACATATCCTGCAATATGAGTGATGTATCCTTTCCATGGATTGTATTCTGACGCCTGAATCGTAACTAAGCTACAAGGTGTCCTGGACTTAACCTTTAGCAAAGGAAAAATTTCTGAATTTATTGAAAGTTGTACGATGGTTTCGACTTTCAAATGTTATAGAAGAATGAAAAATTAAGATTGGAATTATCGTAGTATAAAATAAATTTAATTATTATAATCATATTAATCTGTTTGATTCAAAACAAATGTAATCTTTTGTTAAAACAAGCGAAATATTTTAGATATTGTGAATCAAAGACTGATCTTAGAGGTTGTTGTGTAGGTAAGTATCGAATTGAAAGCATATCAAACGTTTTATCAAACTGGCTTTCATCTTTTACGCTGCAGGTGGCAGGGACTGGGACCAAAGCAAAACATTTCTATTCATTTATTACTGTTGATAACAAAATAGAGCAATATCACGGTGAGCATATGAACAGAACATTCAATAATAGGGTGAACTAGTTGCAATCATAAAATTAATCTTTCCCATCACAACATACTTCATGAAAGTACAAATTATATACAGTAGAATGCTTCAAGATAAATGCAACATCATAGCTTTAAAAACCATAGCCCCAATTCACTGCCTTGTATACTTCCTTTCTTTTCAAATGCTAATGTAGTTATAAGATTGGCGATTTACAATACATACTTACAATAAATCATCTAACAATCAGAATGTGATTCACTCATAATTCAGGTTATTTTGCTATGATTATTTTACTCTTGCAAAAGGCGGGATGGTGGATTCGACCTAACCTACGTGATCCATTACAAATTCTCAAATTGATCATATGGTCCAAGTAGATATCTATAAAGAGTTCAACTCTTTCTGTCGATACAACTACATTTTAATCCAAAACCACTGTTTCATAGCAAATTGAAAATTAATAAACCAACAATATATAAGTTCACCATGTAATATTACCAAGTTTACCTGGTAGACCAAAGCTATCAATATACCTATGACAGAGCTTCCAGTATTCAAAAGCTTTAGTTTTCATTGATTCAATTTATCATTTTTCAACGGAAACAGGTCGATGCATTTCGGTTGTTCCTTCTGCAATATACATTATTTGGCATTTGGAAAAAGGAAATAGGTAAGAGACTAAGTTGCACCTCAAATTGTTGGGTCTAATGGCAGACATGCGTCATGAGTCTCGTTAGGATGTATATATATAAAATTACAATTTGATTTGTACCTTATTGCAACGATAATTGATTCATCCGTTCCATGATTCATATTTCTCCGCTGGTGCTTTAATTTTCCTAGAACATAAATCACGCATAAAATGGGCCATTAAGTCAATTGTCACTTCTGGTGTAATTTTCACAATGACAATCTGGATAAACTGGCTGGACATTTGTGATATTTAGATCTCTGCACTCCACCATGATGTTTGGGTCAACAAGGCCAGTGTCCTGTTGCTAAACACATGCACACCTTTTTACAAACTACATAAGATGCTGGTTTATTAGTTTACTTTCCTCTCAATATTAAAATATTTGTGTCAAAATTCTTCTTGCATACCTGGATCTTTGAATAAGTACATATGTTAATTGTTGGGCATTAACTTCAGATATTTCACAGTTAGGTCAGATTCCTGTGAACCCGTAGAAAGTCGGTGGACTGACTGCCTTACAAGTACATAATCCCGTATTGTGTTTACTACTCAGAGGATATATACAACTTACAGGATCACCATCTAACATTTCTCCATAAATGAATGCCACATTACAAAAAATACTAAAGTTCCTTAATGTTGATATCATAATAAAAACCTGTAATGAATTAATCCCGAACATGCTATTAATTTTGATCAAACAGCTACAATTTAGTTTTTGTATTTTATTTTATTAAAACTAAGAACATACATCTTTTAAGTCTAAGCAATAATAAAAGATGCTGCATATACAGTGCATTTACACGCAAAGATATAAGTGCATAGTAAAAAGAAATAGCAGTAATGAAAATAATGATTTAACAAATTGTAAATAATCAAATTTCTATACGTGTGTTTGTTGTGTAGCTCATTAAACTACACGCAAAAAGAATTTCAAGGAATACTCCGAAGTTGTTTCGATCTTTAGTATTGGCATTTTCAAGCATGAAGGCCAATTTATCAACTTTAACAAACATGTCAGTAGTATGAGGTCCATACTTAGTTCCATTTATTAGTTTTCAAATAAGCTGTAAAAGTTAGACTTTAATATTACAGTTGTAATATGTAGTTTGTACATGAATCAGCTGTAAACAATTGAACTTAATATTTCTTACGTAGAATTATTTGTTTTATATCCATAACAGTTTTCATGTAAAATGTTATACCATGGTTTTGCGTTTATTTCGGTGGCAGCAGAAACACGAGAAGTCCAACTGGAATGGTAGCCCCCCTGCTTTTAGTTGACCATTCCAATTCATCATTCTCAAACCCAGCGTCTATGGTCATGTAGCGTTTCAGACCAGGAGGCAGCACCGTCTCTGGTCCTACCTGGTAACTCTCTGGTTTTATTCTCAGCTGTAGAGCGACACTCACCTGGTATCTCTGCCTGGTTTCCGGATCGCGCCAACTTTAGATAGATAAAGTATTTTTCAATTTGAATTTCTTGTCTTACTTTGTGTCAACTGGCCTTACTTATTATCTAACAGGAATGTTAATTTCAACT
>JAXGGS010595468.1:0-10233 GCA_035585475.1 Armandia brevis | reverse complement strand
CCAAGTCTAGTCTTATCAGGCGATGCTTGCCTAACCGGAGGCGGTGGGTGTTTAAATGGTTTTGGATTTATATCCTACTTGTTCCCTCAACATATTATTGCTTTGCAAACACATATTTCGGGCCTTGAATTATTCAATATATTGGTAATACTCAGGGTATTCTTACCAGTGTTACAGGGGAAAACTATTAGTTTTCTTTGCGATAACATAGCAACGGTCTTCTCTTAAAGTAATGGGGGCGTCAAGAACGCTTTTATGGCTGCAATAATCAGAGAATTCTGGTTACTCTGTACTCTATTTGATATTTCCCCGATCTTCAATCACGTCAGTGGTGACAATATGGCTTTGAGCGATCTATTAAGTAGAGCAACGAACGACAACCAAAAGTGGCGCGAATTTAACAGCTTCCTTAACACGTGCCCTTGGCACTGGGTTGCAGTTAATGATTCGCACGTGAAATTTCCCATGGATTTGTAATTAACTTCACGGTAAATTCACTTCACTCACATTACTAGTTGAGTTTGTTATTATCCGCACATAATTGCCCCGTTTGCAAAAGGTTGTGGTATTCTTGTTTCAACAAGGACTGTGGTTCTACGGTTCATCATTCTATTTCATGTTACATTAAGTTAACTTCGTTACTCTTCTTTTATAATGAAGATGTTCATTTTGACATTAAGTAAAAGTTTTATCTTTTACGACGTTCATTTTCGAGCTGTTTTGATTATGTCCTTTTGGTACATTCAATCAGTGCTCTCAGTACATTACGTTACTTCATAGTTTAACTATGTGTTCCTCTCTTTTCAGACCACGCTGCAAGAAGAGAAGATGCCCGGAGGAGACTGATGAACGCCCTCAGGCCGGGAACGTGGCGCCACTACAAGGCAAGCTTCAGGCTCTTCCTCTCATACTGTTTCCGGCATCACATAGACCCAGAGAGAGTGGACCACCTCGACATCGCCGCGTTTACTCAACTCCTCATTACGGACGGGATCCCATCTACTTCTATAGCTAACCACCTCACCGGTATTCGCACGTGCTGCAGATGGCTCAACATAAACGTTCAAGTTATAGATTCCGACTGGTGGAACAGGAACTTGACATCTGCCGACCGCATTGCAACACCTCCGAGAAATCACCGAACCTTTGTCTCGGGAGAAGATTTCATTCGCTTATGCCACGCGTGCGATACCAACGTCGAACTCCTTCCAATAAAACTTGGCATCATCGCCGGTTTTCAGGGCTTATGCAGATTAAGCAACATCGTCCCTACATCAACAGCCAGCTTTGACTCATCACGTAACCCGACTTTCAGCGATGTCACCACGTGCGAAAATGGAGGACTTTTTCGTATTAAATGGTCAAAAGCTAGGCAACACTCTACTTCCACGTCGACCATACCTTTCGCCAGAACAGGTGATCCGACGACAGATTTCACCAATACTTGGTCCGAGCTACAAGAGTCTTTCCCTAACTGGTGGGCCAGCCCTGACTCACCACTGCTCCCTGATCCAAGGGAAAGAGGGAAATTCTTAACAGCATCTCTGTTTCGACAGGGCTTCGCGACCGCTTGCGAAATTGCGGGCCTCGGCGACAGAGGCTTCACCCCCCATAGCCTCAGGAGAGGAGGAGCAACTTTCCTGAAAATGAGGGGCGTTTCAACAAGCGACATCCAATTGCACGGCCAATGGCGTTCCGATGCCGTTAATGTTTATTTTCAGCCCGCTAACCTTGTGACGTCCAGGGTTGCAGCTTGCTTCAGCTACAACTTATAAACACTTACTCGATTAACAAACATATGAAATTAATTTCATTGCAACGATTATAAAACGGTCATCTGTATTCTGTTGTTCTTATTTTACTTGTGCTTGGAGGCGATCTTATTACGGTTCTAGTTGTCCCCCTATTTTTCTAGTGCTTATACGAATTTTGTTTGGCGCTCTTGACTCTATGAGTCTGTTTTTGTTAGTTAAGTAACGCGGCTTCGTATAAGTAGTATTGTATTTCCCTTAACATGTAAACAGAACCATATTTAATAAAACTCCAAGCACATATTTATTAATAATCGCATGACTCCTGTTCTCTATTTATCAAGTGTAGATTACCGTCACGTTTTCGCTTGCTCAACCAACATAATATTTTAACTATGTAAGATCAAGAGTGATGTAACAGGAATCCCGCAAGTATGAGGGATAGCCCAACATCGCTAACAAACGTAATGATCCCTCTTTTAGCGCGTACTACTTTGTCTCATTTTTCCATGGCACGCGCTTATGACGTATGCTCACGCGCATGTTTCTATTTATAGTAACCATAACGATCGTCTGCACTCCTGTCAGTTCGAATTATTCAGCCAGACAGAGCAGACGTCCCCCTTTTAGTCCATCTTGTATTTAAAGTTTTGGATAACTCTGTGATTCAGTGTGAAAAAACCCAACCCTCCTACACCCTCTATTCTCATATAGACTCTTAACTTAAGTATCAGAATTTAGTATAAGTATAAGTATAATTTAAGCTAACATTACATGTAACTACTATTTCTAATTATATATACTTCCACTTAGGCGCTCTTGACTCTATGAGTCTGTTTGTGTTAGTTAAGTAACGCGTCTTCGTATAAGTAGTATTGTATTTCCCTTAACATGTAAACAGAACCATATTTAATAAAACTCCAAGCACATATTTATTAATAATCGCATGACTCCTGTTCTCTATTTATCAAGTGTAGATTACCGTCACGTTTTCGCTTGCTCAACCAACATAATATTTTAACTACGTAAGATCAAGAGTGATGCACGTATTTCCTGCAATAAAAGGCTATACAGACATACATGACACAAACTCGTGCCGGTCTATTGAAAGTAGAGCGTGTTCTTTGATGTTAAAATGCTACAAGGAAACCCTGACCTTAATGGCGGCCTATTACAAACCTAGTAGTCACGACCAATGATCGGTCAGCGTTCCATAATTGAAAATCAAGGTCATCCGTCACTGTTGACAAGGTCGGGTCATGTCACGTGATATCTATGACAAAGGGTCGGCAGAAGTCGGTTAACCACCACTTAATAAACTAATCAGAGCAGGTCATTTCCTTCACCCCCAAACCACTTTATCACGTGATGTGCGGAGTTATTTATGGGGGGGAGAAATGTCTCTCTGTCCATGTCCAAGTGACCAGTCTGGATTCACAGGAGAGAAGCCGGGTAATTTCGCGGTCATTTTGACGTCTGCTCTGACGTGAAGAATCGCCTGGATGATTCGGGGGTCTGGGCTCAGTGACGGAGAAGTTCTGAGTGGACGATAATGGGGGATTCTCGAGTAAACACTCACACATCCCGGCTAAAGACTGACACATCCAGGAATCTGGTCTTTGATGAATATATTGTGTTTGCCATGAATAAGTTCTGCTATATGACAGATGCGACTTTGTGAAAACTATCCGGTTGAATTTGCTAGGAACGGTGTCACAAGTATCAACCCAGTTAAGTCTGGAAAGAGATATATCGGTTTCATTATGTCCCAAAATGCCCAAATGTCACTTCCCAAGCGCTGAGTGCTAATCTACCAGTTCCAAGGCGTGTTCTGTTTTCAGTCCGTGTAAACTGACGACTTGTCTTTATTTGTACAGAAATAAGACGCCGGGAAGAGAAGTTCAGAAGCTTTCTCCACCCAGCGTCTGAAAATCACTAAATTGTGAGTCGCTGTTGAGTTTTCCTGGGAGATTATTTTTACTATAATCTGGCGTTCTGAGCATCGCTGCAGTGCGTGCTCCCCTGTTTTTTTATATTCCCTGCTCTGAGCATGCGACTTCGCGCAGTTATTTTATATAACGGAAAAGAATCTTGAATCGGAGCCAAAGTCAGAGATCGTAAACTGGAGGCACTATGGGGGGGGGGGGGGGGGGGTCGCCCCATACCCCGGTATTAACCCCGTACCCCCGGGCCGCCCCAATCATCCCCCTCCCCGGATGCAATACCGTTTAAAAACCAGATACAAACTCCGCTCATAATTTGTTGTTATTTACCAGTAAAAAGGCGGGAATTGACAAAGCGCGGCGGTCGGCGGCCGCTCTGATAAAACTGATGGTGAATTATGTTCTCGGGAAAACACGTAAATTCGGCGACCTGTTCCGGGGCCGCGTGAAACAAACTTTAAATGCGGGCGCCTAACGACGCAGATGCCGCGAGGAGACGTCCCCGGCTTATCTGTGAGTGATATGTCATTGCGGCTAGAGGATAAAACAAATCCCGGCACTAAATAACGAGTTCCGCCCGACTATAGACGTCTGTGTATTTAATATCTGCAGTCTGACGGGGGCGAGGAGAGGTGCATTACGGCGCCATAAATCTCATTTCCGGTAGCTGTCCATCCATGAATCAATTATCTGACGATCGGATCTGATATTTGCGCATGCGTTGACTTGTTGCACATGCGTCTGAAGTAATAAACTTCTGCAATATTGAGCATGCAGTTATTGTTTCCTCAAGTCGGGGGCAAAATTGATTCAATTTGCTCGCCGTCAAAGACACATTGACATTTCCCTGTATCAGATTTAATGATTTATCGCCAAGGGATGATGACATTGAGGCCCCGGGAGAGGACGGTGTCCTACAGTTTGACAGCGGTAGGGAACGCCCAGTAATAACACTGAGGCTTCAGGCCAAAGTTTTACCATCCATCGTCTGGTCGCCAGAACGAGGTCCGGGGCATCGACCTGGGAGCGTAAACACTTCATGTAAAAAATACACAGGAAAACTAAACGCTGAAGAAAGAATATGTCGCATTTTCTGTTCTACATGTTTGGTGAAAGAGAGACACGTGAAGCAGCCGGGGTGATAATGAGATTGTCTGGAAGCCGTTTAAATGTGGTAAAATTCTATATTCAGAAGGAGAACGACACCGAATTAAGTGGACAGATTGTTGAGAGCTTTAGATCTAAGGTCGCTCAACCTTCATGAGGAAGCAGAAATATTCCCGGCAACTCCCTTTTTGAGGGTCATTAACCAGGAGAACAAATCGGGAGAAATATAACAAGTTGATTGGTCCCTTGTAGCTCTGTAAAAACCCTGAGAAACTCATCAGCGAAGTGGAAAACCCCCCAGGCACCGCTAATGAAACGATGCAATAAAAAGATCAGTCGGTTGTACGTTTTTTTGCAGGCATTGATATTTCGATTGCACAGACGAAATTTATCTGGGGCATTTGATGAATTACTCCCTTTTTGCTGAGCAGAGGGGAGCAGTGATATCTTCCTGGCAAATCACCCCTCTACAATAAACAAAATATTACCACCGGTGGAGTAATATCTCCTTGGTAACCGCCTAATAAAGGCTGACATCCTGCTAAAATAAAATTGCGTGGCAATGGTTAGGTTAATAATATAATGAAGGCAAAGCCTTTGACCGAGCGTAGCAAGTATTGAAATACGGGTATGTGATTTATTAGATACACCTACTTTCCCTCAGGTACTAATCAAGATTTATGGTCGAGTGGTTAGAGCTCTCGACTCTTTTGTCCGGGATCCGAGTTCGAATCCCCGCGGATCATGTCTGATCATGTTTTTTTTTTATAAATTACCGGTAACCCGCTTAATTTAAGACCTTGGCTCAACGAATTTATATTGATCGGTTGAAAATGTACAATATTTTGTATACTTTAATCAAAGTATACACTGTAAAGCCGGTTTAAAGGCTAAATTCGAACTTGGGCATCTAGATACACCCCATGGTTCAATGTCGCAATATTTCCCAAACAAATGTTCGACTCTATATCCAAACCTAGACAAAAAAAAATTCGATTTGCCACTCCATCGGGTTAAATGCTATTAACTAACATGCAATATTTGATTTGAAAAAATTAAAAATAAAATGTTCAAAAGTAACGACATACAGTCATTAGGTCTAAGTAGAGGGAAAGGGCCTGCTGAAAATGAGGTCTAGACTGTATACGCCTGTTTTCATTGGATGGTGTACACAGTCAATAACCTCGCTACGCGGCGGCCTTCGGCCGCCGAGCTTCGCTCGGTATAATGATGTGCGCATTTAACAAAATGAACACGGTTGCTACATAGTACCTAACTCAACCAGACAACTGACCCAATAAACTACTTTCTACATTGTTTTTATAGAATATTTATTGTCTGAAATAAAATGATGCAGCTTTCCTCGAGGCAAAATTTCCCCCACAACAGGCGTAGTCGTAATTGCGGTTTTGATGAGCTAAACACAAAATGAGGAACATAAAGACACGGGGGTACTCGTTGGTGCAATGAACGGGATCTGGAATTTGACTAATGACGAATGATATTAATGTGGCTTCCTCCCACGATGGAGCAAACTCTGAGAGGGGTCCAGCTCCTCCCCATCAGAAACTGCGGAGGTCGTCAGGTGGGTGATAAAGGTCACGTCAGAGGTCAGAATAATCACACTCTCGCACAGCACAAATTTACTCGGAATAACCCAACTCTCTCATCATAAAAATCCTAATCGGCGGCTGAATATCAGGACACTCAGACTGGAATTTTAATAAAGAATCCGACCCCACTATTTTATTCTTTCCGCAAGCAGGATGCGGATTTAGATTTAGTAGTTTTACTCAGATAAGAAGACGTGTCTGAGACTCTTCGATTTGACCTCGTCATGTAGCTACTGTGTGATTTTCATTGACATAAAATCATTTAAGGATTCAACCGCCTTGATAGATCAAGTTGTCTGAAAATCAAACCACAGAGGCATAAAATGTGTACAATGAAGCGTATTCAACGCGATAGTTGTTTGAATTACATTTAAAGCAAGGTCCTCGGAATTCAATCGTCAGTGCAGTGAATTATACTGTACAACAAAGTGCAACAGTTACAGATATTTAATCTATTTCTGCGATTCGGAAGCAAACTGAAGATTGTACGAAGTTGCCTCCTCATAAACAAGTCGTTAAATCGGGTACTGCAGATCGTAATGCTCTTAACAGGTGTTGCTGAGACGAGAACTCCATCTCACTCACACAAGACCAAAGCCAGAAATAAAACGAACTTCAGAGAACTGATTTGACTGGGAAGTCTTAATGTAAATCGTTTTATTGGCGAGTTTATGTTCCTCGTGCACTGATCAGAACAATTTTAATGTCGTCAGACGAGTTAACAAGATCATCAAATGCTCTGGATTTATTGCTATGGGATTATTCGACGGCAGCTCGTGAAGTCAAGGAAACAGTAACCTGGTTACTGCACAAGGATTAAACATGCAGTTCCAGACACAACCATCCCCTTTACATTCTTGCGGTCCATTCCAACTTGTGATTTAGTATCGATAGGTAAAATAATGTTCTAGTTAAGCGATTGTACACATGTATACAATTCTTAATTTTCGAACATTTAGCCTAAATAATATCGTTGTGTCAGAAATGCACAGTGGTCTCTATCCGATTTACACTAGGTTGCCAAAGTTGTTATGAAATAAAACGGACCTGGGGGATTATCTTGTTACAAGGGTAGAGTTACCAACACTGCATGACCTTAGGAGGGATCATCTACTCATTTAAGTGTGAATTTATCACAACTGATGATGGCATCGAATCTATTAAACATATATTCCCACATTTATCTCACTCACAAAAATGGCGACCGTGATGTTACAATATCATAAATGTCAGTTATCAGATTAACATTAAGCAGAAATTATCGCTCATCAGTCTGACTTTGCCGAGTAGTTAACATGGGATAAGTAATACTCTCAGCATGAGATGGATAATTGCTGGATCATTACACTCATTACAGCATCCAGTTATTTGACTTGGCTTTACTAATCTGTCATATGCGCATGTACATATCTGGAATATCAGATGTCAACAATTCTTCGGCCAGTAACCTAACAACAACAAAAACGAGGCATCTCAAAATAAACATTTGACATAACGGCGCCCATGTTTAAACGAAAAAGCATAAATCTTGTAGACAAACAGAGATAAATCAAAATGATTTGACGGTTTGTCACTAATCGTGTGAAATCTGATACAGAATTCGTGTTTACCCTGCGGATTATTAGTTTCCAAGATGGACGTGTCTTTTTATACATTCATGAGATGATGAATCTGAATCTGATGCAAGGTGCATTATGGGAGAGGTATGAGAGCAATGCCCGGTAGACGGCTGAGTTCCAACAAGGTCAATAAACGTGTGATAGAATCTGTTCAACTGGACCAAATTACTAGGCATTGAACCCTCTATATATCAAACGATGTTGCTTTATATCGAGTTCTCGTGGAATCACGGCTGTGACGTAGATGTTATCACGTGAGAGGGCGGAGATAAGACACTCGTAGTGCGGGCAATGGTCGTTAGAGGGCGGCAATTATTATCTAGGTCAATGAATTTCCCGCCATTAGAGAAAAATGACGCCTCTTGTGTGTGAAATACGAGTCAGGTCAAACATCTCCTCCCCTTAACCCAGTTTAAATCCGTGCGTCTACAGATAATCCGGGATATAGTGAGAGATAATCGAGTCTGGTGAGAAGACGTAAATCCACCTTAACTCACGAGCTTTGCTGCGCTTCCAATATTCAGAAAGCGACTTTACAGTAGCTGAGAACGGTACGATGCACCAAGACGACCCGTTGTCCTGTTTCTGTTAATTTCTGATCGGAGAAATTCGCACGCTGCATCCAAACGACGGACAAACACAATAAGGCAGAACGCAAGGTTGAATATAGAAAACCAGAGCATCATTGTTTAAACAACAGCTGCAATCCAATGGGGCTAGGTGGGAGACTGAGGAAGCTGAGGGGGTTGACAGAAGGGAAGCAACAAGATGGGGCGAGTGGAGGGCACAGGTTGTAGGTGTCAGACTGAAGATACGATGCTGAGGGGTATGTTAGGAGAGGAAGCAACAGTTTAGAGACAGAAGAGGCCTTGTATGACATGGAGGCCACGTCCCCGACGCATCCGTATCTCTCACATTGTCACCAGCCCACACACGTGGGTCGGCAACCAGGTAGATCTGGTCTTATATCGCCTAACAAAACCTCATAGAAACTACCCATGCAGTAATTGGCTCTAAGTGGATGGGGAAAGGGAAGTTTGTGTGTTAAGTTGTCGCTGCTGTGTTAATGCTGCTCTGATAATCTATTTCTGCCCTGCTCTTTTCATTGTTGGTAAAACATCGTGGTTATTATACTGGTTAAACAGGCAGTGTACGAACTGTGAACCCACTGGCTTGAAATAGGAACATCTTGGTATCTCGCTGAACAAGCATTGAAGTTATACATATACAGACAAATTACGCGCATTATAGATCCTTTATATTACCTCGTTTAAAGGAAAGCAAGAGTTGTCATCGAACGGATAAGAACAGGACAATGTAAGGCCACTTGTAAGATGCGTTAGGTTGCGTTGGTTGTGCGCATAATATACAATGTCTTTTGTTGGATGATCATCAGCTACAACAATTAAATGTCATTAAGCTGATTTCGTCTAGAGAGAAGTATATTAGATTATGCTTTAGATGTTTGTGTTCGTATTGTCTTTGTATACCTCAAAATTGAACATTATGATCTTTGTCTTCGAACGAGGAGTCTTCATTTAGACAAATAACATACACCAGAAGCACTTACCATTCGACCATGAATTTTGCTCTCTACATTATTCACTTGGTAATGAGGTCTAAGGGTCACTCAGACTTGATAAACAAGTGCATGAGTGAGGCCCCACTTAACGTCCGCTACTATCGAGGTCAGCCCAGATTTGCCGAGTGTTTACAAGTGAAGCCGCCTGATTAAGAGACACTTTCTCTACTTAACACCTGCAGATGTGGTGCCTGGTTACCATCAAAGCTCCGGCTGCTGAGTGAGAGGCGGGGGGCAAGGCAAGGTCAGTCAGGGGTCACTCTGAATCGTAGCCCGAGTATGGTGAGTAGGAATAGTATTAAACATTCATGTCGTAGGGCACGCGCCATGGCAACCCCTGGTCACCCCTTGGCAAACTCAGTACTTAGTCAGATAACGTTCATTTGTGATGATGTCCGGTCCAAGTTGACACGAAGAGTCCGATAATAATTCTCCTCCAGAGGATGACACTCTGGTCAGCATATGACCTTCAGTTAAACAACTTAATACGTTTTGACCCGCTAAAGCTTGAATTTCTATACATCACTAATAAGAGTTGCTAGAGAATCGTTTCATACTTGAGCAATTCTGACCGGCGATATAGCCATGCGCCCGGCCGAAACAATAGGTGTTGTTGTG
>JAXGGS010595467.1:0-26143 GCA_035585475.1 Armandia brevis | reverse complement strand
ATTTCTTGAAATAACCGCCAGAATGCTATCCATCCCAGGGACACATCAGTGAAATGACCTGTGTTGCCCTCGAAGTCTGTGTGATTTAATGCGCGCCCACCTATGATCTACTCGCAGTTGCTGTATTGGTTTTAACACCTTGATCAGACCGCGCACTTCCTCGCTCAAATCAAGATGTTCGCTACTACGTTTGTAATTGGAGCATTAATCATTCCAGACGGACAAGATAGAGACTGTTTCCCTACACTGATAGCCGGGTCCCTGTCTGTCCCCCGTACCGTCTGTATTTGATAGCTATGTCTCACTAGGCTACAGCAAATAGAGCAGGACATTCCGCGGCATTTAACTTGAAGAAGAGACAATATCGTGGTTAGGATATCGCGGGACGATATTCTATAGCTTCCTGCTTCATCAGCCTGGAAGAAGGTTGTTCAATTCGAGACGCTTTAAGCATTCAATTTAAAGTAAATCTGGACCTGACTATAGATCATCCTAGATATTGCACTTAAGTCTTTTTTCGTCTGTCTAACTTTATCTTGCGCAATGCTTCACAAATCATTGGCGGTTGACATTTTAGTGAACCGATATAAAATGGCTTTACGCCAAGGTAAAGTTGATATATTTTTCTTGTGCCATCTGTTTAAGATTTAACCCCTATTTTCCTCTGATGTTAAGCCACTGCGGTTGCTTATATGCTACAGATAAAATTGTAGAAACAGGTAGTCTTTGTATAGGAGTTATCGCGCCAAGTACGGGCCATCGGAACTATCACAAGCCGTAAGATAAATACACTTAGGTTGTCTAGATTCGGCATTCATGTTTCAAACCGCACACACGCAGGCACTAATTGACCTAATTACTGTTTTCGTTTCGCGGATACCGGAAGTACCCCACGCTGCTGGACTGTCAGTATCCCAGCGACCTCGTCTTACCGCTGGCAGTGAGCACCGCTGGTTTTGATTATAATTGTACCTCGTGCATCACGCTTTGGTTTTGGATTTCATTCACAAAACGTGCGAAGAGTCTGGTTAGATCAGCAGTTAGGCCGAATCGGTACTTTTTTGCCAACAGGTGAGGAAATGACCTTGGAAAAGGAAAAAAGGATAGTCAAACAATGTCGAAACGTGTGGATGTTTCTGTCTAAAACAACTCAGAACAGAGTGTAACAGAAATGTGCCTGCGTTTCAGTCAGTCGCGAAAACGTTGGAATAGGTTCAGAATCGTGATCTGGGTGATTTGACTCGGCAGGTTCCGGGTAGAGATGATTCCTTGGAATCTAAACAAGCTCCCAACTAGTCAGGCTCCAAGAGACTCATACCAATTACATATAATCACTCAGGCAGTCTGTCTTTATGCCATATCGCACCGGTAACGACTGGCTGCTTCTACCATGAAACCATCCCAAAGACTTCTTCTTGTTTATTGGAGTTGAAAACCAGACAATTAAGCGCTTAAGATGGATAGTTAATGTGTCTTTGTCAGTTAATCAAACTCCGCAGTTGACCACTCTATACGTATAACGTGTTTACGTAGGTAACATTTGAGATCTACGTTTCAGTCCTATACATGGTTTGTGTATATGCAGAGGATCATTGGTTTACAAGATCATGAACGATAACATGAAAGTTTCCACAAATAACGGCCCCAAATGTACCTCCTGTCTGCAGAACTATTCCAGATGGGTCGGACCTGGACGAGATTTCCTTCTTTACAACGCCCCCTAGTGGTGGTCTGGATGAAAGCCAACTGCAGGAAGTCGGTGTCGTTTCTATCAGAATTGTGCCATCGCTTCAGTAGGCAAAAACACCCGAATCGCTCAACACGTATCTGGTAGTCCTTAACTTCTCTATCCCACGGATATTCTCTTAGATGAATGTTTATCCGAGACAAACCGTGGAATCTCTGCAAGGATTATTCGATTTCAGATCTCCGCGTATCAGACACAATGCCCTGAAATAAGGACACGATATCAGCAGGGGTCCCGGTGCTGATCAGCTCCAATGTAACATGATACCTCCAGAACATCTGCTCACTCTGAGACATATACTACATGTATTTATTGGTTGTCTATAGAGATCGGTATAGATCGCATAGGGGTCGTGAGGCAGGTGCTGAGAATCTACTGAGCTGCTGAGTATAGGAGAAGGGGGAGTGAGATATGGACAGGTGTGGATAGAGACGGACCAGCGCACGTGATTGAAGATGATATTATCATTGTTTTTATTTGTAGCTTCGGTCTGCTAGCGGGATATCGCCTATCTCCAGTCAAAACAAGATGTAAAACTGTCATGATGGCGCTTTATCGATGGATTAATCTGATTTTATGTCTGATTCAGTACAAAGATTCGCCTCACTCGGCATGTGGCCTCTGATTCGTTTCCGCCACATTGGAGGGGATCCACTTAAAACGCCTTCTCCTCAGACAGGATTCCCATCAATTTAAACACTTAATTAATCCTCATTTTGTGTGACTTCATGTAGCCTTTGATGAGGTCATTGTACAGCCTTGCTCCGGATTACACTTAGGGAGGCAAACCGTCAGTAAGGTCGGCTAACATTTGGCGAGTAAGTACAAACGTCAGGTCACTGCCACAAAACATTACTGTTAAAGCAGGAAACAGCTTAGATAGTCAGGACAAATGGGTTACAATTGTTGCCCTTGAACCAGAAACGGAATTATGCCGAGCATTTGAAAACTGATATACGAGGCATGTTTCCCTGAGGTTAGAGCGTTTGTTTGAGTTCTGTTCGACAAAAAATACACCAGTTGTCGTAATGTTGTACGTGAACTTTGACTAGTTGTAGAGATACAACTGTTGCTAATTTACGGGTCTGAAACGAAAATCCTCTTGTTTGTGTTCTTTCAAACAATCAGCAAGTCTTCTGGCTTCTGTTACAATGCGATTAACTAGAATGGCGTTGGAGGCTTACATTTTGGTTTGAATTATTCTAATTAGCCGCGGGTGAAAGTGTTAGATATACACTCGTGACCTTGCACATCAACAGACAGCATCACTCATTCATGAGCAGTTCGTCTGCTCACAGTGCCGCTAATTCTGAGTTTGGAATTCAAACCATCCTCTTGTTTTTGCGAAGCATTCCAAAATTTATCATATAAAAACTAAAATATTACTGATCTCAGCACGTGTGTTTATGAGTGGATGATACAATGTTGTCCGTCGTGGAGATAATCCCGCGGCTGTTCATCACTTGTCAGCGGCTTAACGTCTGGATTACCTATAAATCTGCGACAATCAAAGGTGATGATGGTTGGGTTTCGCTGGCAACATCGACCACGTCCTAGGTAAACACGTAAGCATCACCCACCCTCCTTCTACGATTCCTGGGAGGAAGGGGAATCTAATGGTCTATAATCCGGGTGAACAAACAGACCGTTAGGTCGTATAAACAGTTGGAAATATTTTTTGGTAAAGTGACTTTGTCTATCAGCTGGTGGCAAAGGGTTCTCTCTTACGTTCTTTTACTGGAAGTATATGGAAGATTTATCGCCAGCAGAAGAATATTGCGTAGAAGTTTGGAGAGGGCCGCAGAGGGGGTCTTCATAGCGTCATTAAAACTTTCAATCACTCAGACAAATACTGGTAAAAGAATCTCTCCTTCAACGAGTGATGTTTTTACTTTAAAGCTTTTGGCCCACAAAATCAAACGGTTCACCGATACGCTGTAGAGATGCTTCTGAAAGATTTCAGCTGACTCTCTCCGGGTTATCACGGCTTGATATCGCCGGAGATGGCCTATTTTTCACCTGGTTCTTTTAACACATAGCTTGGTGGTATTTACCTCCCGTCCGCTTGCCGAGAAGGTGATGAGCGGCGGAGACCCGGCTTGTTTACTCTCCTCACTGTTTTCTTCATCTCCGGCTCCCCTTGTTTCCCACACCCCCCCCCCCCCCGTGCTCACCTTTATCCCAGTCTCCCCCCGGTCAGATGCAGGCGGCCGCCGTGGCTGTACGTCCCGCTCGCGAGACCCCTGCTCGTATCACTCGCCGACTGTCCGATTCATCATAGTGGAAATGTATGAGAGGTATGTTAGCGGTCCAGCTGCGAGCAGAGCCGTGGCCCAGTCTATGTTAACCAACTATGTGAGTATGATTGATGATGGATGCTTCTCGCCACGTCCACATGGGGCCCGTCTCGCCCAGTCCCCAACCTCATAATAAAGCTGCCTCGCCCTCGTGTAGCGTTATTATAGAATAATGATCCTGTGCATTTAACATCCCCTACCTGATTTAGCCCCGTAACCTCGCGCCAGTGTAACCCGAGTTCCCAGGTGTACCCTCTGCACCATCTTTAGATACACAGTGGGGTAAGATAGCGGCCTGTTGCCCCACGCCCAGGCCTTCCTAACTCAGGGTCGAACATCCCCCGCGGTTCTCTCAATCAATACCTCGCGTAAAAACATCCACCTGGTCGCTGACACCTATCCGGGCTGGGGCTGCTCTTCTGATTCGCCTCATCAGCACAGCAGCGGATAACTCAGTCATTCAGTGTAACTCCCTACAGTTAAAGGGTTTCGGGTATTGTTCTATCTCGTTTAAACCCCTCTCCCCCCTATCCCCCCTTCTAACCCCTGGACCTGTTTCTCCTCGCCTCACATAAGCTATATGCCGCGACTGGTAGAATCAATGGATCGCCAAGCGCGCGTTTTGTTTACTATGAGATAAATTCCCGGATCGTGGACGGAAATGTTGAGCGGTCGTCGTCTGTGTCCTGTGTTTTTTCCATCGCCCGGAGCAGAAGCGCTGACTGGACAGATAAACTACGGCCAGCGGGGGATGGCTGGCAGATTAGAGGAGACCATGACCTACTTGTCACTGATACGCTTTGTCAGTGTCAGCGGCGTCTCGCATCAGCAAATCAACTTATCGTCGCGGCATATATAATGGCTATGATTGCAAATACCATTTGAATATCCAACGATAAGTATTTTGATAGCTTCTTCATCGTATTCAAATGTTTGGGTCATCATAGACCGGTATGAAATCGGCTATGAAGCGTTCTGTGGTGATTTATTCCACAGCCACGGAATGCTCGGCGGGGTCTCAACCTCAAGATATTTGTTAATAGTCGGAAATATTTATAAATCTGTCCATCAGACAGTTACTTTTGGTTTTTTTATAAACACAAACATCTAGAGTTCACGGTGAAGCCACCGGTTTTCAGCACATCACGGCCATGACTGATTGTATATTTTCTGCTCCAGCTGCACCACTGAAACTATTCCATACTACTACTTGTGCTTTGCAACTGCTATTCATCAATGGAGTCATTTCCACAAGTTGCTGCGACTGAGTCGATACAGGCAATAACATCAAGTTCACCCAGATTCATTGCGTGGATCTGATAGGCATCAGGCGTGTCTTGCAATGACTTCCAATTCTGACACTACAGGAAACAGTCGATTTCTTCCAAAACTAAGTTGAGATAAGGTGGAAGGCACTCTCACTGTAGTCTTTATTTTGTTACATCTTGTCCTTGTTGGTAATGAACTTAGGTGGTCCGCTGATTCCCATCTATTTTTATGGAGAAGTCCTGTTACACCACTGTGATGTTAATCAGTATACCCGGGAGCGTAGTGTTTAGTGTCGGTTATAAGATTGTAGTTATATTTATTGTCGAGACGTATAAAAGCATCTCTTATGTGTATCTCCTTAGCGTCTCAACTAATGTGCCTCGAGGGCGGAGGTCGTTCAAATTTGACGCAAGACGCCTATTGTTTTCACCTACAATTTACTTGATATCTGCCAACGTTTAAGGGCATGAATCAAAACTGCTTGGGGTGCTCTAGAAAAATTCGCCTGCGTGAAATTGATACACGTCCATTAATTGTTGCCCCGCTAAAACGCCTCATACTGAACAATCACCAGTCTGGCAATTGCCTCATAGCGCGAGGACGTGAAAGGTTGACAGGCGGGAGAGATAGCATCAGATATACGATCGGGGATGCTGCGCCTATCACCGGTTCCAGTTAGCGACTCTTGACGGATATTTACTGATGTAATGTCAGGGAAATAATGCAATTACATTTCATTTGAGTGTCTCTTGAGACGAGTTGAACAGATCGGGCCACACTGGTGGGAGCCTGACGACATTCGATAGGAGATGCTTCTAACCCCTGACGGCGCCTATTAGAAATGTGTAGCGACCCGTCGCCCATTACTGACACTTTGGGGAAATTTGGAACTAATTCATCATAAAATCTTGTTAGCACCGTGATTTATGTACGATACGTCGGGCGGGCGGTGACAATGGATGGAGTAAGTGTAGGCATATGTTGTTTAGGCCATTCACCACGAGTTGTTAAAGTGAAATTGTTTCAGTCGACGTTGGCGTCCTCTGACAGCGCATAATAAATGATGTCGCGCCCCTCCCGCCTCACATAAAAATGTCATTGCTCGAGTAAATCGATCTAAAAAGTATTTAGCATTTTGACGTGCTGTCTCTTATCGGTTGACCGGGGTGGTACAGTTCCCTCCCCGTGCTTTAGATAACGTCATAGTATAATGCGCGCCGTGATCGATGATAAGAGGGGCAATTTACAGGCCGAATTCGTCATATTTCAGCAATTCAATGGGAGGGATGCATCAGTAGGCCGGACAGGTCGCATTGTGTAAAGCGAGCAAACTAACGTGAAAGCCATTTGGTAGTAATTAAGGGATGTTCTACTGTGTGAGAGGCATCATACATCATCACTTAACGAGCCTCCGATGCTCGATACACTCTCTTCATCCATTGTCCCTATAGAGATGTTCGTACCATAAACTACGCCACGGCTGCTGGTGCTGGTGCCTAACAAGCAGCGACTGGATGTTTTCCCTTTAAGTGAGGTTATTTGGAAGGGTACAATCGCGCCTCCTAAGAGCGTCGGGTAATTGGCAAAATTATGACTTTATGTTTTTGATTGTGATACGAACGAGCTTCCAATAATTCTATTTCACTACTAGTTAGTGAGAGGATATGGTGATCGCTTTGTGGAATGCCGGTTAAGGAACAATCGATATATTAAGTTCCTCATTTTTTCAAACCCATGTGATAACTTCCACACTTTTTAAAGAATTTCGACTGGATCGATGTATTCGTTTAATAATGTATTTAGTAATAATTGACCTTGTCTGTGAATACTTTGCTTGAATAAGCCTTTCCGAGGTTAGATAAAACTTCTAATAACGTTTCACACTAGTTTGATTTATTTCATTCAAAAATCGTTCAAATTTATGTGATTGCACATATCCAAATAAAGATTAATCGCATCAGTTCATTTTATTGTTATTATTAATTTCGACACTCTAAGGGCAGCTGCAAGTGCAATGAATCTTACAATTTTTTGTATTGGACACGGCACCATAAAATATAAATAACGCAGAGGTTACTTAAATACACAAAATTCATATCATCGGAACACACTGTAAAGCTGACAAATATTTTATGAACTATAATCGAAAATCAAGTGCGAAAAAGTCATAATTTCACCCATATTACGTGTGAACAATCACGTCATCTGCTCAAGTCACAAGTAAACATCGTGCTGCCCCGCCCCTCTCAATTAAACCCCCCTTTGATGTCTTACCTATGACTTAGTAATATATTTGCGCGTGAAAGGTCGATGTTAACATTTTGTCCGGGGTCGGCGCGGAGAGGTGGTCCTAATGACAACCGTAAGTCTAGCTGAATGAAGCCGAGATGAAATGTAAGGCACAGATGTCTCGGAAATACGGGTGAGCCTCGGTCCCGTGCTCCGTGCACCCTCCGGGCGGCCCACCCATCTCACTTACCTGAAAAAGCCACAGCTTCACACAAAGAGGTAAATAAATATTCTCATTAGCCGAATTGGTGGCCATAATTTGATCACGTCCCGGCGGCTCGCTGGCTGCCAAGTGCTGGGGAAATGAAGGCGACTTGCTGGGATGACATTCGGTGGTTTTTGTGTCACGACATATTCCCCTCCCACCAGTTGTCTCAGGATTATTGCTACCTTTGCTCAGAAACAGACACATGGAGCAATCAGTCAAGTTAGACGGGGGGCGTATCTGCTGATCATTTCATTTTATCTATGTGATAGATCTACCAAAAACGTTTTCTTTTACACAACTAAAAGCAAAATCTATGGTTTTTACAAGGCAAACAATACCTAAGGGTTTCACTTTTTGCCAATTTGTTGGCATAATGAATAATTGAATTAGCCCTTTCGACCCCGCAGGCGGAATATAAAGGGTCTGTCGTCGTAAAATCTGATTTACATTTTATGATGGTCACAAGTAATCCCTGAGAGTGACTTGAACCTCAAGAAACTATACAAATAAATGCATTAAATGAGGAAATCGACAATTGTATCTGCTAAATAAAATCACGTTCAATTTTATGTGACACTATACAAGTTGATGGGCCCGACACTCATCAGAGCTTTCACACAACAGACATCCTCCTGACAATTCGAATTGCGAGCTATCATAGATACAATAATATCCTACCAATCATATCAGCCATGTCTTTTATACTACATGTCTCAATTGTACTGTGGTAGACCAGCCACTTAAGATTTTTCTAATAAAAGTGTCAATTCTCAGATGCGCGTTATCAAATTTATCGCAGTGTTAATTGGGAGAGCATCGTTTTCTAAATGTCATCAACTGGAGGTACGCGCGTAAATGTCCAAAATCTTAATGAGCAGGAAATTTCAGCGGAAAAAAGGTGGCCGGCAAAACTTAACAAGTCATTGAATGATTGAGATTTCAAAACCAGCTGGAGCCCATATTGGTGCACTTGACATCTTGAGGTGGAAAAGGAACAACTTGTCAGGTTGCTGAGGGAAAAGGACGCTCTGACCATGTGTAAAAGAAGCATCACTAATACGTACTAATATATGGGCGAGTGGCAGGTGGAAGAGGCATTTTACTCTCCTTAAGGTCTATTTAGCTTATTGTATGCCCTCTTCGTACCTTTACCTAGCTTTGTATAGAGGGAAGGCTTGGGCTCTTAGCTTCGTTGATTTTTACATTCGAGATGAGGTGAATGAAGTGAGATTTATTCGTGGTACCTGTCTAACTTGTATCACTTACACAGCGCAGCAAACAAGACAGATAAATAGCTGCCTCAATACATACGACACACAGTTGGCACGTAATTAGACTAAAATTTATTACTCACCTCAGCCCATTGAATACAATTTAAGTCTGAAAACTATTTTATATATGTGTGCTACACTGATTATGCAAATAAATGGGATATAATTACTCATTGGGAGTTTTTGGGCTGTGGGGCCCTTGTTAGGGAGGGGGTGATGGATGGAAGCGTCTACGGACGGAGACGTCTCAATGGGGGGACGGGTGACACGAGGACCCCGGGGGAAGGGGGTCAAACCTCCCAAGAGGAGGCATCCATCATCCGCGTGATAAACGACACGGCGCGCTATATCAACTTTTTTACATCGACTGTTCCCGCTATCTGGGTTAAAAACGTACGGCGTTGCCTGGGTTGTTGTCGGCGTTGCTGCTGTCCCGTGATCCACTTGACGACTGGGAGGAATATGTTTTCAGCAGTTTTTCCCTCCTCCGCATCAGTTACTTATAAGATGCACGTAGGTGGCATGGGTTAGATATCTGGATAATATATTTTCTTCTGTGTGGCATTCGGTGTTGTGTTTCCGTTGTAAATTAAATTTGTGACATGTATGAGGCAGTGAAGATAAGAAATTACAATAAAGCTCATCCTTTACATTCCGGGTTGCCCTTTGTTTGTTCTGGCGATATGAAACACAACACTAATGATCTCTTAGTGAAGCTAAGCAGGTAGTAACCAACAATGGTGATTCATTTGAATACAACAGAAAACTTGTAAATATAAACGTAAAACTCAATGCATATATATGAGCTCTATGATTGAATTCCCATCGTGTTTCGTGAATAATAAAGTTGTCGGACACTTTTACACGACTTTTACACGCAACTCGAGGCGATTCTCATTTCACCGGGGTGTCAAAACTCGTTGCAAATGTCAAGAAACATCATGGCGTTCGTCACCTTTCAAATACACATTATCATCATGAGGCTGAGCGATAACACGATTGACGCAATGCCGCTATTGATGACTTCCTTCAGAATTCCTCCGGTGTTAAAATGGCATTTATACAATAGATTGGATGCACTTTGCAATTAAGTTACACACACTAAATGGTTTTTCTATCGTGGTGTGAGGCGCCTCTTTTACGGGTTGGCGTATTGCGTACGGATGGATATTTGTACGTTTTATCGAGCTATTATGCAGTTAATTTGCTTTAATTTGGCAAACGACATTCAAATGGCCACTTTCTCGAGCCTTTTACAAACACACTTAAGGACTCGATCGTCTTCAATGTAAACATGTGTCCAATCTCGGGTATGGCCTCGGGTCATGGGGATTATATATTTGGAGGACTGTCAGATTCCTCCTAAGTACATCATTACTTCTGTTGAAATGCTAATGTGATTGCCTTTTAAGGGTCATCATTGTAATTGGTAGTTGTGGGAGGCCGAGATAATTGCCTCAACTACTTAAATTCATCATGATATTATCTCAGTGTGGAGTAATAAAACTTGGAAATGAATCTGAAACCCAAGGCAGGTGCCTTTATGTCAGCCTGCCATCGTCGATTCGTATCATATGTAAGCGAGATGCGCGAGTTTTATAATGAGCAAATCAAATATTTTAAAGTATCAATTTTCACGGCCAAGAATGCGCTATTTATTTGGCAGCTGCGCAGTGTGACTCTGTCACAAGGACTGACGGAGAACAAAGTTGTTTTGTGGGAGGAGGCAGTCCCCCAATTAAAAGGATTCAAGTGTCTGAAAAAAAAGGGGAACATCATATTTGGATGCTGGTTCACTGTTTTCTTGACAGAGTTGGAATCATTTATCTATCATCGAAAAAAAGTCCCGCACGACTTAGGTGGTGTATTTAATGTAATTAATGCGTTTAGTGGGTTAATATATGCATTATGGCGAAAATAACAGATGGTATAACACTGTTCTGATGATTAGATATTGTTCTATGCTACCGCAGTTTTGCTCCCGATAATTATGCTGTTTCTATTTTCTACAAATCTAACACAAATGGTGCCTATGTCTCTTCATCCTTAACTTGTTAAGGGGTAACCAAGTTATCATCCCGTGTCGTTCCTTGTGAGTCTGTTCACGACTGAAAGGTAGCAGCGTTTATAAATACATGAAAAGGTGACCAGTAATGTATTCATCATGAGAGCTCGAGAAAAAACAATACATTTAGAAATGGTTATGGTCTGTTGTCACTTGTGGTTAGCAGGCCAGCATTTGACGGCCTTGTACCACGGTCGCATTCACTTACAGCTAAACATGTATAGATTCTAATCATGGTAATAGCCAGCTTTCGGTCGTCTGTGACACCTATAGATTACCTTGTTTTTATCCGCATGTCTAAAAAACAACATGTGACGTTGAACAGTGTAAACGCTGCGTACTTTTTATCATTGGCTAATAGAGATTAGATCTTCTTCAGCAGGTGGAAAGTAATTTACGATATCCTCGCGAGCAAACTTTATAACAATTATTCACAGCTATTTATGAGTGATAAGGGCGGACTGACAATGATCACTTAGGAAATATATCGTTTTAATTGACGTTTTTCCATCAAAAACGTTTTCACGACACGTGGGAAAATATCTCTATGCAAATGTGTCGCTAATGAGGACAACACGGCGTTCTCCAAAACAATAACTGGTAATTTATTGTCGTTAGCGAGGTTGGCTCGGCAATTCAACCAGCCAACAAAGTACTAAAACAAAAGTTGGAATGCAATTCTTTTGGTGTTTAAAATTTGATTGATCTATGAATCAGCAATGGAGCGGTTAAATGAGTGATTTCATTGACAAGCATGGAGCCAAAGTAATGTCGCTCGACCATTGACATTTGTTAACTTGATCGCATTTGGCTATCCTTACCACGTCGCCATAACAGTTCGTTGACCAATGTCACACCACAATGGCTAATTAATCTTGCTAATGGTGTCAAACTCTGATAATGACTTGTCAGTTGGCTCTGGGTAGGTCTGTCGCTACCACCAGCGGTCAAAAATTACCACTTTGAAAACAATTTGAAAAGCCCTCGTAGTTTCCGACCTCCATTGATGCTAACCACCGGTCTCTCCTCCGGGAATACACCCCCTCAATCACAACGTAGTTACAATTCAAAACTTACCGGATTTCAGACAGAAAATGTGTAGCAAAAGTGAGAAGAAGAGGTTGAATACTACTATAAATATTTAGTCACAGGTGGTTAGGGAGTTAGTTTATGGAGGCGCAGCCATCAATCACCGGGTGACGACTGCCCGTCCTCACCGAGACCAACCAATCAGCGACGTGTATAGTCCGACAAGGTGACATGCTCTCTTGCCATAGCCCGCAAACGATGTGCGGCCGTGTCTTTAACGCAGGTAATGATACCGTTCTGTCTACTGATGCCTAGTTCAGTTGCCAGTCTCACAGCGGGGAGAAGCAGTATCGGACAACAGGCTCCCGTCACGACAGCAAAAGCCGACATTATCGACGGGGCGTTCGCTGACTAATACTCGATCATCAGGCACGAGAACCACAAGGACAGAGCCGGCGCGACGGGAACGCGGAAAACGAAAAGTGATTCGATGCTGCTTGACTGTCGCCTGCTTTAGGTGTACCCCTTCAACAGATAAACACAAGAATTGATTCGCTCTCGGTCAGCGATTGATTCTCGGACTTCGAGTGGCCACACTAGCTGGTGAGTTTATGACTTGTTCCCGGAGAAGAGCTGTCATAGGAGCGGAGATGATGCCTGTTTTGCCCTCACACAAACGAGCCCCCGGCTTCAGCATTGACTCTCTGATATCTAAGGAAGGGTCTCACCCGGTGCATTCCGCCCCCTCCACGGTGACGAGTCTCGGCGGACACATGGGACACCACGCAGGTATCCCCCACGAGGCCCTTCTCGGCGCCCGACTCGGCGGTATACCTGCCGGACTTACTCCAATTAGCGGGGCGCACATGGCCCCTCACCCGGCCTTCCTGAATGGCGCCAACACTGTGTACCCTGACGGACTACCGGCCGGAGCCGCCGAACATCAGGCCATGTTACCTAACATGTCCCCGGCGAGTTTACTCGGACATCCCGCTTTTCCGGGCGGACTGAACCCTTTCGGACCCCACCCCGGACTCACCGCTCCCGGTGTCCACCCGAACATGTTAGGGGGCATGGCCACTGCTCAACAGAAAGACTTTCCATTTTATTCTTGGTTAATATCGAGACACAGCGGATATTTCAATCACAGATTTACCGGTGAGTATTAATCATCTAACATTCACACCACAGCAGTCATCGATATTTACTAAAACGTGTCATATCTAACCGACATAACTGACTTAATTACCGATATGTGACCGGACTGCGCGGGGTGCCACTCCAATAATAATTCACATTAATCAGCTTGTAATTGAGACTAAAATTGAACAACTGGTTCCCATTGAAACGCTTCGAGTTCGAAATTATATTGCCATTTAAACGTGGTTTTGACATTTGACTGAGTAAATATCATCGATCATGAGACGACCATCATCAGTATATTTAGGTGTTAATGATATTATCTTTGTTGCGAAAACGACAAAAGAGAATAAAAACGCGGTAATTTTCAGTATACTTATTATTCAGAGAGCGCTGAATAGAAAGAACCGGTGTTTGAATACCAATCTAGATATGAATTACCAAGCCATCATGGTTTGAAACGCCGCCCGAAGGGTTTTGATTATTTGAACAAGGCTTGTCCGCACCTCTACTTTCATCGTTTACATAGATATGACAAGTGGCGCACTAATAAAATAGCTATAAGTTACTGCATGTGAAGTAATTTATCCAGATGTGAATAGGTTAAATTCATCAATCAAAACCATCCGTGTTACCGTAATCAAATCGACTCTATCTAGATGACCATAGCGCTCGAATTACATCTTCAATTTTGTCACTTTCCACCCCTTAACAAACCACCTAACAATGGTAGTATTATACATCTCACTGATGGGGTGTTTTCTTCCTCAAACATTTGCTTAAAATTGTGGCCCTGTTGCGTGAGCCTCGTGCTTTAGAGTAAATTAATATACGGAAAATATCATCATTATCACCTTGAGAAGTCTCCGCAGCACATCGGCGACATCAGTGGCCGGCACCATTTTGTCGAGTTTTGACTTCGCCGGTTGTATCAGTCCACCCGGGTGGCATCCACCGATACTTGTGCGTGTTTCTCGATAGTTTTAGGTCAAACAAATTCGCTCTGTCATTATTTGGTCCTTATCTTTACCCATCTTCAAATAATTGTGCCTGTTGCGAGGCCTGCCGATCGGCTATTGCCTTCCAGCCAACAGCTGAAAGCGGTAACGTCTTATTGACTAATTTGGAAATTGCACCCGAGAGACAATATTTACCGAGGTTTTCCTCTTCGGGGGACAAATTGTGTATGTTTTTCTGGCCAAAATCCGCCTTAAAGTGGTTCTTCGAAAGGAAGTCGCGAGTTTGAAGCTCGGGGACATGATTTGCGGACCGGGTGGAGTTAATAAAAGGTATAATCTATCGGTCAGGGTTGCTTTAATTAGAACGTGTCAATAGACAAACGAAACTTTGTTCGCAATATACTAATTTAAGTCTAAATTGGGTTCTAACTGAACTTTTATCTGTTGATCAAATCATGTGGGTTTTGTCCGAGAGAATGGATTTCCGGACTCACCTCTTCCGAACGCGATTCATCATCGTGTGGTTTCTATTCATGTCAAGTATCCAGTGAAAGTTTACTCTTAAGTTGATACACTTTGTATGATACATGATGCAAACACGGAAAAATGCGTGGTTCTCCTGGTGAATTGGTATAAATCAACACTTCGGATTGGAGATCTAAGGATTACATCATTTTAGAGGAAAATTCATGTTTCCAAATTCAATAGAAATATCATCATCAAACGAATTGCGACAAAGTGTATTATGTTTGCAAATATTTCATCGTTTTCATTTTTGATTCAGGTGCTGAGGCAGCTTATTTATTTCCATTCCGAAAGCCTAAAAGAATTCGAACGGCGTTTTCCCCGTCACAACTCCTGCAGCTAGAGCACGCGTTCGAGAAAAATCATTATGTGGTGGGACAGGAGAGAAAAGAGCTCGCCATTAGTCTGAATCTAACAGAAACTCAGGTAAGGATTATTCTACATTTTAACTTAATTGACAATATATCAGCGTGAAACAATGATATACGCTACACGTGTGTAGAACTCGAGTTATTGCGGCGATGTTATGCGAATGAAATAATCTTGTCGGAATCTAGATGGCAGAAATAATGGCGAATAAGGAAAATATGCATGCGTAGTTCACACAATACTAACAGCTTAAAATACGAAAACCGGAATCGCGCTTCGATAATTCCAACTGAATCTTATATGCAATCGAATTTTGACCGTATTGCAAGAACGATATAGAACTTGCATATTCAAATGTGAAACATATCGTGCCGGTCGTTTGATTTTATCTTGGCCGACTGATGCTCAAACAAAGAATCGTTCATCACCACGTATTCGTTTATTTTTTGGCCCTCTGAATTTACTCAAAATTTAACCGACTTCTAGACAGATAATCAGGTTATTAAGATTAATTTATTTGTTTGAGTACTCTTCCTTCTGAACGTAACGACCCCAGTAAAGTATAAACCGTTCAATGACTGTGGAAACTTTTGATCAAATCAACCACATCAACATACATAAGATTTAAATTAATTGAAACGTTATTTGGCCAGGTTGCGTCGAAGCGTTGATGAAATAGATTATAGCTTATTTAAATATTCATGGAATCATTTGTATTCAATCTGACGAAATAAACATCTCACTGGCGAATGCAGATCACAATTGGCGATAATCAAGCGATATGAAAATGAATTATTGACTTAATCCGCTGACTGGGGAAGGGCTTATATCCGGGATACAGGTAAATGTAGAGAAATTCTTCCGCCCGAGTGCCCCGCTTTAGCAGGGGTAGCAGGGGTATGTGTGGGGGGCTGGGGGAGGGCTCACCCTCTGTCCGCCCCTCCAGCTGTCTCCCCTATCCCTGATCAACTACCCTCCGGTCTCCTCTCCCCTCACCACGCCAAATCATCACCCATCTCCACCCGTACAAATTCACCCGTCATTAAGGACCTCTTATCACTAGCTGGGGACCGAAGGGGAGGATTTGCCCCCCGGCCAAATTCTAGTCATTGACCGCGATATACATCTACCAATTGCGTGCCATACGGTGGCAATGATTCTAATGGCTATGATACTAGCACTCTCGTTAGGAGGCACATTGACCATTTGCACCTGCAGTTTTAGGCGACGTCGATTCAAAAATCTGTCCTGCACGGTAAAGACCACGCTCGCTTTTCTTTCACAGTGCAATCGTAGAGCAATAAATTTTACGACTGCGACAGTTTTTTGTTGCATCATTTTTAAATTTGATAATGGAAGACGACACATGAGGATAGTTTTTATGACTCCGATACGCTGCTCTGAGTGATTTATAATTCGGCTAGTAGACAATAATAAATTGCCTTTGTCAATCTATTTAATTATCAACCTCGCAGTTGTTCTCCAACAGATTCAGTTTATGAGGTCCCGCAGTTGAAATAGAAGCTGCCAATACGCACACGTTTAACGAACAAAACGTCTTATTCTCATCTATAGTTGATGGAAGTGATGCACCACCTCCATTCGTCAAACGTAGACAGGCGTTCGGCATAATAAAGTTTAATTTGAATCGAGTGAGCCGTACGATTCGATTCAAAAACTAATTAATTACGGAGCCTCGATACACGCGCGAGTCAATATTATCAGAAATAACACGTAGACATTTCATTTTCATTCAAGTATCAAAACGTCGTTTAAATCAACAGCAGTTGTCTGCCTGACAGACGAGTATCTTGCCAACCGCGCATCAATGTTAATCAAACAGCGCCAGAGGAATTCAAACAAACATGTCGTCAACGAGCCACAATCAAAAACGAGGGAGGAGGGAGTCAAGGCTGCGCCGACTAAACAGTGTAGAGGGGCGGCCACCCAGGGTGTCTGGGGAAACTAGGCACGCCTTTAGCTGTCACAAGCTCCCCCAGCTCCTGATTAATCCTCTCGGCGTGAAGCTGCTACACAATAATCGCGCGCGACAAACCTCGCTCAATTATCGCATTCACCGCGTTAAGGTTGGGCCCAATAACTTGGGAGCACGCCGCCTTGTCGAGTTAGTTTTTCTTTTGAGTTAGAGGCGCCCGGTGGATTTGTTGGCGATCACGCGCATCTGCGGTTATTCCACACGCCGACAGTATTTCGCGTCAAGATATACGCGATAGACGTATGTTTTTGCAATCTTACGGGCGAATCATGTCATTAGTTATTGGCGGTTATCGAGCGACAATATGTTGTCTGACTAATGAGTGCGTGTCGTAATGACCGACGTCATCTGACAGCCAATAAGAAACGAGTGCGTGCCCGGCGTAAGCCTCGAACTGGGCACGTCCAGCTGACGCGCAGACGACCGTCACAGATGTCTTTTGTGGCCTGAAAAAACCTCCACCAAACACTAGAGCCCTTCTAATGAATTAGAAAACCAATGCACAAAACTCACTAAATCGTCATCAACGGCAATCAAATCTCGGCTGTAAAAATATGAACGCCTCATAAACGCGGTTTTAGGAGTTGTTAAAGTTCATTTCCAGTGCATTTATTTGAGATTCCACAAATGGTATTGTTCGCGGATAGACCCGTCCACATCCGCCGTTAATGTAGAAAAGCCCGAGTTCGTGTCATAAACTTCTTCATAAGGTACAATCGCCCCGAAAATCCGTCATTATACCTCCTAAATAAATCTCATATAATAGAAATGATCGCTCGGAAATTACTTTTTGATGGCAAAATCGACAGCTGAGTAAATAAAACATTATAGCCGGGCAATAATGGAGAGTAATCTGGTATTGCCGCTTGGTTGGCTAGTCCATAATTGCTTGTAATGTCTTCATTTTGTGGTGGGTACTTTGATAGGGCCGCCTACCAATTGGTATAATAAAAACTTGTAATTATCCCGAGCCCTCTCCGTGCTATTGTATGCGTCCTGCCAAAAGGGCTAAACCGGTCCTGATGAACTGTTCCTATCACGATAGCAAGCAATCGTACGTTGGCAATATTTTTACAAACGGTCCATCGTGCCCGAATGATACTTCCGACTTTCCCAGAATAAAAATCGTTCATTTCGAAGGCGGGTGAAATTAATTTGCACCCGATGAATGGTAAAAGCGGCAATACTACTCGCTCGAGCGCAAAATTTATTTACCTTACAAATGTTATACACATGAGGGTTATGGGGATCGGGTGAATGAAAAACGTTATTTAAAACCGTAAAAGAGACAATAGAGATATAGACCTCCGGCAATTTTCACCGATTTTTCAATGCGCCGCGGCAGCGTCTTTGTGCCAGGTTCGTTAATGTGACTCTGAGGGCACTCAGCACAGCGAGAATAAACATTACCTGATCATGCTATGAATGAATAAAAAGCGCATTAATACCGATGTCATTCGCTGATAGGAAGAACACTTGGCACTGCTAGGCGTAATTAGTCATCCAAGTGAAACAGTTTTTACTCGGTTTTCATGGATATTAAAGTGACATGAACGTGCCAAACAAATTGCTGTGCCTGACAAAAACTGTGGCGACTGTTCATTAGAACAAAAATGTCATAATAAAAACGTGTGAAGGTTATGCACATTTCATAAAGTTGGCTGAAGATCGCCTGAATATTTCATACTGTTGATATAATGCCGAGTGATTTTTGCCTGCTGTAATTGAGATTATGAGCACTCAATGACACTTAAGTCTCTATGCGGCAGGACTGGTGATCAATTATGCAGCGAACTAATCACGGCAAGCTTAAAAAGTGCGACGATAGAGACATAGTCTGTAGACCTGAAGAAAACAATTAAATTGAATTGACTCGATTAGATTGAAAAGATGCCTCCAAACACGAGCGTAAGGCACAAAAAAAACCCACCGTAACGGCGACAGAAATAGTAAATATTTTTTGTCTTTTGTTTGTTGCAGGTGAAAGTGTGGTTCCAGAACCGGCGCACGAAACACAAGAGAGGCACCGGAGACGACGACGACTGTAGATCCGAGGAGAGAGAGGCCTCCTCCGACACGGAGTTTGTGGACGTGGAGAGCCCCGGTTCCCCCAGTTCAACCTCCCTCCTCATGTCAAACTCTCCCTCCCCCTCCCCGGAGAAGGAGACGAGATGTCGGTCGCCCTTAGACCTTAACGCCTCCCCCAACTGACAACCTCGTCACCTCGCGCACATCCAAACATTCCAAACTTAAACCCATAAAAAGGCGATTTTATAAAGGGAGTCTAGGCGGATATCTATGACAAGATGCTGTTTAACTACAGTCATGTGTAAATACATACACGTGTGTGTATGAGAGACAGACAATAGCCAGACAGCTCGAGGATAGCGGATGTGCTCGGGTTATTGTATTCAGCTGCCCTGGTGAATGATTGGTTCTACACCACAGGTGACACTATTATCATTTTATATTATATTTAAGTATCGATGGTATCAAAACCACATATTCAAACCGCATATTCTTACCCTGAGCATGCATTCCATTGGAAGATAAAAATAAACCATACTCTCGTTAGTTGCATGATGTACTACATTTAGTTAATATCAGTTATACTGATTTAAAAGAAACGAGTTGATGAAGAATAAATTATTCTTACCATATAGGTATAGGTATTATTAAGTTTTGATGTAGTCTATCGTTTTTGGGGGTGTCTGAATAATTATGAGGACGCTAGATACAAGGAATGTTTGTTTGATGTTTTTCATGGATGTCATCTAATGTTTTGTAAATTGTATTCTACCGGCATCATATTTTCAAAATTAAAACATGAACAGTAAAGCGCTGATATTTGAGTCACTGATGCCATACAAGTTTATTACTGTGCGTTACATTAATTTGACGCTTTAATAACCAAATGTGCCATAAACCTTTCTAAAGCTTCAATGTTTTTGCACGGATATAAATTTTAGATATAATGTGTCAATCAGACTTGGCGTTAGCTGTTTGAATTGGAAAGATTATGAGAGAGATGTTTTCATTTCATTTATGGCTTCCTGAAAACTAGTACAGTTTTCTTCTATGTAATCGGAGAAAATTGTTGAATTTTTATGCTATAAATTTATACCTTATATCGACAAAACGTATATGAAGCATGCAAGACATTGTATTCGTGAAATCTAACGAAAATACGCATTAATATTCAGTTCAGCATGGACTTTGTACATTCCACAGTATGAACCAATGATAACTTATGAATATTTGTATGCATGGGAAAATTCAGTGCATTATCAACGAAATAAAAGATACAAAACGATATAATATTATTGTCCCCTTTATTCAATGACGCAGACAAGATGTATTGGTAATTATATGCTAATATTTATACCTGGGGTAGTTTGGTTTCCTTCAATAAGATTTTTTTTGTATTTATATTTGGGTAATATCTTTACAATAAGTTTTGATATATATTTGGGTAATATCTTTATAATAATTCTCATTCAAACTAAGTATTCAAAACCTAACACTCTCCAAGAGAATGAGGCGTTTTGATTCTCAACACCGATTACTAAATCATGCATCAGAAACAGAATTATTTATTGCCGAAATGATTCTTAAGTGCCGCTAAACGAATCAAATTCAGCTTAATGGAGGGCGAGCATCCCGTTTTAACCGTTAAATCTCAGAAAAAATGGCTAAGGCTTTTGAAAGAAATCTCATCGACAGGAGAAGAAGGCGTTTGAATGTGTTGCAAGGTCAAGACAAATGTCAACCAATTCCGCCGAGACTTTTACTTTTGTCTAAAGAAGGGGAACGGCCGAGCGCAGCCAGCTGGGCGAGGGTTAAAAAGTGAGATTTGATGGGGTAAGGGTTAAGTTTTCGTCTGGGGTGGCGAGGAGGGCTCAGAGAGCTGGAATTCGTCTTGGTTGTCATGAGGGCGCCCCCTGATTTTGGCACCCCGAGGCAGCCTCTTTTTACCCCACTCACGTATGCTAATTCGTCTAGGGTATTGACATAGGTAATTGTTTTACTGCGTCGCCGTTGGCGCTCTTTAGACGCGCAGATGGGCTCCCCATATCGCCGATAATTTATCATAATGTGGCCTGATTAATAATTACCGACTTCACTTACGCACTCATTTGTCGGCAATTTTGAATTTCGTCCGCGTATTATATGCGCGCCCTGAGGAGGCAGCATGAATATAGTCACACGTGATGTAAGCGGCCAACGGCCACTCATGTCTGGCCCATACAAATACTGTCAGGCACCGATTCAATGGCCATTGTTTCTGGTAATTGGGCATACTTTTCTGGCCAATTATGATAAAGAATGTATTAATGTTTGTTCGGCATCACATGATGCGTACAGATGGACATTAAGTAGACATTTATGTACAATTGATTTGTTTGCGTATATGTATTTGGTATCCGCGCACGATCCCCCCAGTCATAAGTCATCAATTAAATAGTTTTGAGTTACTATTATATCAAACTGGACCTCCAACGGGGGAGTGTATAATTCACGATGGTTACCCGGTTTTATAAATATGTTGAGAGCGGTGTCTTTCTATCAATATGTCTATCATTATTCCTTTGACAACCATCCCGCCAGAAAATGTAGTTATTTAACAAAAACATGCATGTTTAAATAATTGTTTTAATCTATAGTTACCATATACATGTATCGATATATGCCGGATAAGAACACCAAGACAACACCTTTATTTAGACAACAAGTTTCCATTAATGATAACAATACGAAAACGATGAATCTGAGCATTATTTGAATCGCGATATCTCCATCAAATCTCTACCTAATATTTGACTTCGATTGGAATGCTGTAAATTATTCAAATGAAAACTTAACTACGTCACTTTACAGCTTAAATTAAAGACCCACGCTAAAGACTGTCTGCATCTTCCTTTAATGACCAAATTAAGTGCATAGATGTAGGTTACTTCGCGGACAGTTGCAACGTTTGGTCGGAAGAAGTACACAGATGTGAAATGGAGAACATTAAGATAGAGGCTACATTGCTAATGGGCATCAAATTAATAAGGTGCACATGCTAGGTGATTTCTCTTACCCATCTCCACGTATATTTCAAATAGTTGACGTTGTTAATTGCCGGTAATTGCGTCGAAATAAACCCAGCTAAAACATGTCGCACCTTAATAGGTTATTAACGATCTCATCAGGTAGTATTTCAAGTGAGCATATGGACATGTGGACAAGCGTCCGGCGAGACTGGGGTCATCCGGGGACTGCCAAATATGGTGAGAAACAAAAACACGTAACTACGCAAATCTCTTTGTTTGACCTCATAGGCGCAGAACTGATAAATCAAAGTTATGCCCTATCTCATCATCATTGTTCGCGTTTCTGCACCAAATGTCCATAAATCCTGCGTCTATCTTATTGTTTTTATGATATAGGATCGAGAAGATGCGATCTCCATGGTTACCAGTGTGGGAGCGCTCAGGGGTAACACACGTTAACTGACCATATGGTGAGACAGGTATTGCGCGCCAGATTGCTCCGAGGCCATACGGAAGAATGTGGCCTGACATAAAACGATGAATTATGAGTCTCATTTTGACATGTGTATCATGTGCATATGAGGGGTTGGTGGACCCGAATCTGGGTGGCGGGGCCTTCACCCTACATCATTCTAACTCGTTTAAGCATCCAGGGTCGAGACCTCAGCACTACACGCACGCTCAATATGTGGGAACCACCACCGTTGTTCACAAATTAGAAGACGTGCTGCTTTAATTTATGAGAAATTGATGACAATATCGCAAGTACATAAAACATGTTTATAATATAGATATAGCACACAGTGAGGGTGGTAGCTGCCGGAGAGTGATTTGATGATGAATTAGTAACAGAATGGACATTTTATTGATGTTTTATATCTTCTCGCTTAACTTTGATCGGAACTGTAAAGTAGAACTATTATGATTGATATTGTAACATATCTCGATTCGTTCGCTTATTCTAAGAATATTTCTGTTTATTAAAGAGTAGCACTGTCCGTATGGAAGATACTTTCTAGTGAATTGAGCATCGGTCCTAGTAAGATAGAATTTGGCGCAATTGTTTCCACAAAAGTTTATTTAGCCTGTAAAAAACCTGTCACCGATGGCGCCTGAAAACTTCCTCAGCATAAAATCTGACACTTTTTTAGCTTGCCACAGCAATAAATTTTAAGAATTACCCACACATTTGCGCGCAAATTGTCGTGATCGATTCCTTTATGAATATACTTAAACCTATTCACGAATAATTATATCTTACCTAAATCGGTAAAATTGACAATCAACGATGATTGTCGAGTCCGGCAGGCCTATCAGCCAGCCCCACTTAAATATGACGAATGGCTGTGTTCATTTGTGTTCGCTCCAATCACGTCCCTAATCACACATTTTCACATCAGTTTAAGGTGTTTAGATTGGGGGGATCATTGGGTGGTATTAAGGCGGAGAATAGCAGCTTTCCCCGCTGCTTGTCCATCCATCATGCCGACATGAGACGTGCCCCATTCTAAGGCCGAGCAAAATTATACACGAACACATTCCGAGCGATGGGCAATTGCAACGACTAATGGCGCGAAATTATAGCTTGGTAAATAAAAGTGCCCATTCCGAACGCTGGATATAATTGAGTGGCACCACGTACCAGGCTTAGCCCACACCATACGGCGTTTATTCTAAGTGTCAAATTTCTACTTCATTTACGTCTTCATCATCGCAAATTAAGTTGCGTGACACGGAGGGGGTGTCGGGTAGAGCTGGCAGGGGGATTTGGTGAGTGTCGGGGACGTCGTCCCCCGTCCCAGCTCTCCCTCTTCCCCGGACCCTCCGCATCTCCGGCCCCGGGCTGTCTCACCCCCGGGCCCTGGGCCCTTGTTCTCCAGGGAGGGGGTTACCGGAGGTCCGGCTAACAATGACAACGTCATCTGCTGATGATACAGAGCATGTGACGCTGAGCCAATTTAATTTCTGCTTCGCTTTGATGAGATAATCAAATACTATTAATCATCCACAGGTGATGGCTGCGAAGTGGAATTAATAATACTCGATGAGTGATCATATCACACTTTGTTTTGTTAATATTTAACAAGAGTGTTCTTAAGCATGTTAATCAGTTAAGTGGAAAGACACAGCACAAATATGGGCGCACTGTTTGCCTTTTACAATTTGTTTTATTCTTGCCACCGCGGGAGATTATTGACAAATTCATTAAAACGCCACTTCGTTAATTGTTCAAATGTAATGATACCTTCGTGATTTGCATCAATTAATTTGAACACACCTTCTCGTGGTGAACTCTCTCGCACCAGAGACAAGCTACCAGCACGTGGTGAACGAATGAATAATTTCATATCAAACAATTTTATTGATAATTAATCACATATCGACATAAATTTCTGTTTTCGAACATTGTAAATTGGCTATAATGAGTCGATGTGGCAGCTGGTATTATTGATTTCTCATCATTTACCTCGATATTAGGCGATATAATGATCTTAATGAGATTGTCCTATTGAAATCTAACAAATGTTATGCAAATTTCGTGTGAAAAATGTGTATAAAAATATAATAAAGCTCACGGGATACACACAATACGCAATGTTTACATGTCGATAGCACCTGGACATAATGCGATACACAGCCCAGCCTTGTGTCGACATCAAAGAGTCAACCAACTGTTTTGATGAATATGAAGATTATTAAAATAAATGAACTCGTAGATCAACTTTACTTTATCACCGTTGTCAGGGTTGTGAATTTAAACGCCAATGATGAGCATTAAATTGTGGTCAATCAGCATATCATTTCCAGCGCGTGCGTAGGAACAAGATAATGTAAGCAAACTTAGGTGTTTATTCTGCAGCAAACAAAATCATGTTAACATGAGAAAAGATGTATATAATACCCTTCTGTTACATCAAAGCTGCTACGTGTATGGTGTAAAATCAATCTTCTCTTGCTAGATTAAATAAGTTATGCCTGTAAAATTCACATACTGTCTGTGCAATAACGTGGATGATGATTCCTTTGATAAAAAGGTATCGTTCTCATGAGTGTTAACCTTAAGCTCTCTGGCTTTGCCCTGAAGGATGTTATTGCTGCATTATTACGTGTGGACTTAAGCGAGGTTTAATAGTTTGAGTATAATAGTCTGATTTATATACAAGGACACGATCATCTATTTGAAAATGATTCACATAAAAACGTGATAAAACTGTACTATAACGATACATGTATGGCAACTTTTTCTAAGGTCTGGGGCTATTTAATTGAATTCAGCAGAGGCCCCATAATAGAATATGGGTGGGCAAGGTCAGCGAATCTGACTGCTAGATATATACGCCAATGATGAAATGTTGGCAGGACATCATTCAAATTATGACATACGACCTTTGTATTACATCTCTATACCAACAAACAAAGCAAAAACTTCCATTAACACTTTTTATTACAGCCTCGGTGCAAGCTTTGATTGATTTAGAGCCATTTGCTGGTGGTGATGGCCTGGCAGCGAAGTGACGGTCGGCAAATTAACATACACTTTTGGCTTAATGCTGGCAATGTGCAGCTTTGACGCTTAGTTTTCAGTCATTAAGGGAATATTTTGGACCTCAAATTAGTCAGTGAGGCTGTCTAACACGGCACAATTTGGCTTTGAAGTAGGAGCTCGCAGCTATTTGTTCTGGGCGTCGCGCCATCTGACTTGTGATAATTTAGGCAAATTGTCTGCAGAAGATGCACTGGCAGCCATCACCCGCGGGTCAGTGATGAAGAAAGGCACAAGTCTCTACCGATGAACAGAAGCTGTCATGGGGCAAGCAATTTATAGGAGAACTAGCGCCTCGGAGACAGCGCAAACAATAATTTCAGAAGTTGAACAGCAGGGCTGAACACCAGTTGTTGATTTTTCATCTAGGTGGTCGATTCATTATCCAAAACTAATTAT
>JAXGGS010595023.1:0-10241 GCA_035585475.1 Armandia brevis | reverse complement strand
TCTTTTAATTCTCAGCCAGTTACCGGTAATCTGTAGTTTAATGTAAATAATCAGCTGGGTACTTCATACCAGTGGTACCCCGGGGGTTACATGTAGTTTTATGTAGTTTTATGTAGTTTTATGTAGTTTTGTGTAGTTTTGTGCCGGTTGATGAAAGCTTGTGGAGGTAATGAGGTGTTTATGAAGTAATATGAGAAGTATTTAAGGCAGCTCTAGATTAAAGGGGGGGACCTGCTGCTGGAATGTTACCCCCCGGGGGTTCTGGGGTTAAACAGTGACCCCTGGTGGCTAACCCCCGGTACTATACCCCGGGTACCACAGCTCCCCTCAGCCCTCCCTCAGCCCTCCCTCAGCCCTCCCTGTTTCCCCTCACAGAGCCCCCGTGTCTCCCCCGTCAGCCCTGGTAGCCACAGGAGCCGTCTCCTGCTGGACAGGTATTTACTGCCAATCTGCTTTATTCAGCAAGTCCACCGATACATTCGTGCAAATACTTAGAGTTTAGAGCTCATTAAATACAAACTTCCCAGTTCTAGAGATAGCTACATGTAACTGTGTAGGAACTGTAACGGTGAACGCTGTTTTTTTTTTTAAATAGTTGTACTTTTGTGATAACAGCGAATGATGAATCATGAAGCTCTGTGCCAGAGCAGTTTAATATAAACCTGACTAATGTCTGATTATTATGTGAAGATTTAACTGCTGTGCTGTAGAATTTTAAAACATGCGGGAGCGGGGAGGTTTAACAATGGGCAGATTTTACACAACCGTCAGACTCACAATGCCAGCACGACATCCATATTTCCCATTTAAACCCCATGAATAGAAACATTAAAATATTTCTATAACCAAGCAGGCAGGTTTAGATTCACTGATAAAATTATATGAAATCAATCGACCATGAAGCATTATATTTATATTTCTCCGTCCAATCTTAAGCAAACAATTTATTTCTGGCACAATAAAATTTAATGCATTCATTTCAGAATGTGAAATTTGAAAGGCGATATTTATTTTTGCAGATGTTAGTTTGTTTGGTATCATGCCATGTTTTATTTATGATATTCTGTTTCTTTCTTTGTAGCACGCTTTGTTTACTTCAGTTATATTTTATGAACTTTGATGAGAAATCTGACAAAGTTTTACATCATTTATCAGGAAGCTGTAAAAGTTGATGATTGTTGTTGAAAACCAAAAAGCAGAAGTCAAGTATCGTTAATTTGTCATAAAACTTTGAACAAATCTCGCAGTTGTGTTGCTGAATTAATCAAACTTTACAACCACGAGAAACAAAGTCTGTTTCTATCATTTGTGAAATTTATAATGTTTCTCTTACTCCTTTCATCTATTCGTGAATATTTCAGGAAGTGGACACCACAAATAGATATTAATTGATATAATATTTATAACTTTACACTCGTTTGGCGAGAATCAAACGATTGTGTCCTGAATGTGTGAAAAACGCCGGTAATAAAATAATATTAATAATAAATGAGAGTCCAGGGAGGTTGATGACAATCGCTGGCCCTCAGGTAAACTGGTGCTTCTCTTCACATAACTGGGGGCAATAAAAGTCCACATCACAGAAGGTTGTAAAACTGGGTTTTATCAAAGTAATTTAAAGGTTCCTGTGAGTGTTACAGATCGGGGAAGATTTAACTTAATGATGTGTCACATACTGACAGATTTAGGAATTATTTCCTAGAATGAACTAATTTTGTGTGATGTTGTGACGTGTTTGTCTTCATGTCAATCAAACTTTCCCAACTTCTACCACAGAATAAACTTCTTTACCAGCTTGTTTCACACTGTAAACTTTACCAGCAGACCATCAAAGGTTTCAGTGCTGATAGCTGGGAGGTGAGAGTTGTGGTTATCTAGTTAAAGCGAGCACACCTGGTTCAGGTGTGTCACCCCTTACCTGTCTCACCTCTCAGGTAAGAGGACGAGGTGTGCGGGGGACAAAAGGATTCTCACATCAAACACGGAGATAAATAAAGCGCGCACATTTTGTGGTGAGACGGAATGTCCGCGTGCAGAGACCACACCACAGTGAATATATAAACCTTTTAAACATTCTACAGGGAGCTTTGTTAGAACAAACTGCCGTATTAGTTTGAACTTGAGGGTCAAGTTACAGGGTCGTGTAGGACTCATATATAATACAATCAAGGAATTCCTTTATTCCGGGCACGATTTCCTTCAATAACGGACCTGACGTAGTTATGACGTATCTATGACATACCTGAATCTATATCTGTGGCACTATCGGACATGACGTAGTTGTGACGTAATAATGACGTACCTGAGTCTATATCTGTGGCACTGACGGACATGACGTAGTTATGACGTACCTGAGTCTATATCTGTGGCACTATCGGACATGACGTAGTTGTGACGTATCTATGACGTACCTGAGTCTATATCTGTGGCGCTGACGGACATGATGCTGGCGCCGATTGTCGCGTTCTCCCAGACCTCGTCACTGTACGTGCTGGGGTCAAAGGTCGGCGCGTTATCGTTCTCGTCGATGACGTTCATGTAGACGTCAATGGTCGTGCTGAGTGGTGACGTACCCGAGTCCTGTGCACGTACCGTCAGGATGTAATGCTCGATCTGAAAATAATAACACAAATCATAAATTAATAAAATTAAGCTAAAAAATTGATCTGATAACTAAATTAATTCTAAAATGCAATAACAATAGAAAAAGAAAAAGATGGATTTAATCACTGAATATGAATTGATTATGTTATATTTTCTCACCTCTTCATAATCCAGGGCGCCGACTAACGTGAATATTCCCGTGTGCGGATGCAGAGAAAACTTGTCACGTCCCCAGTGTGACGTAATAGAGTAGGTGACGTCAGCGTTCCTCCCCTCGTCACGGTCTGACGCGGAGATCTGCCCCACGCGCGTGCCGATCTGCGTGTCCTCAGACACCAGGAACGTGTACCACGCACGTGCAAACTCGGGACGTTCATCGTTGACGTCAGTGACGGTGATGGTGACGTCAGCCTCAGAGCTCTGCACGCCGTCATCAGCCACCACGCGCAGATTATAGACAGATTTTATCTCTCGGTTCAGGGCGTTTAGCACAGTCAAGGCACCTGAAAAATAAAATACATCATTTAATATAATGTAACAAAGATATCAATATTTTTATTTGCATAAATATAGGATTATTTATTGGAGGAGCGCGGTCAAACTGAGGTCAGAGGGCAAAACCCGAGTTCAGAGGTCAAACCCGAGGTCAGAGTTCGTGTGATGTTATTTGGTCTGAACCAGTCAGTGACAGTTGTTTTTAGACTGGTGACATTTCAGCAGGTCGCTGGGACCTCTAACTGTAAAACCCACGAGCCTGGACCAGAGAGACAAGAACTTTTACATAATTACAGTATCAGTGCGAGTGAAATGTTCCGTGACGATAATTACACCCACACAAGTGTGACCTTTAACAGCCCCCACACTTGCCCGGGGGTCAGAGGTCAGAGGTCAGGATCCGTGTTTGATGACCACTTAAAGAGTCGCCGACACAAGAGGTGACACAAAAGCTCCTGGTGACATTTCCACATTCCACAGCCAAGGTGGCCAAATCCGCACAATAAAACTGGTCAATTCTGACAGCTGCCAACTAAAAGCCAACAACCATTAACCAAACTCACAAATAAGTATGATGAGTTGGAGAATAAAATCTGGCGGTTTGTGTAATGGTGTGGCGAGCTTTTACCCGGGACATGTGACCCTGATTATATATGTTAATTACCCGGGTTAGTGGGGGAATCACCCTCTAATCGAAGTATTTCAGCCATTCCCTCTCACTTTAACATCTAATTTGGTTAATTATGCTGGGGAAGCGCGGGTTTTAACATGTCCGGCTCGTGACATGTTAAACTTTAACACATTCAGCGGCAGTTTAGTTCACATTAACTTAATGTGCCACAGTGTTACGTGATGCTGGACATTACACCTGAGCTACACTGGGGTACTCAGGCTAATTACACACAGGTACGTCACGGGTACAGGTACAGGTACAAGACAGGTACAGGTAAGCTAGGTATGGGACAGCCAGGTAATGACAGAATAAGTAGGAAATGACCAGTTATTATGTCGCCCATTGTAAGTGTGGGACATGAGGAAGGATGTAAAGTGCAAATGTAAGTCGAACCTTTACAAGTAAGATGTCCCAAATAAAGTAACACTGATTATAAGTTATATACAGGTAGAGTCTCTCTTGAAAGCGTGCGACAGGGAGATGCACAGGTAATTATAGACAGGTGAGAAGACCAGGTAGTGGACAGGTAAAGGACAGGTAAAAGTATGTTTTACCTTCTATATAATTAACAGGTAAACATATCCAGAATCGTAAAAAAGGTAATTTTAATTTTAAGATTGTCTGGGTAAGATGCAGGTAGATTCTATCTCAGGTAGCTAAGCAGGGGGCATGTGAGTGGGCAGGTAGATACAGTGTAAGATTGCCCCTACACAGGTAAGACAGGTGAGAATTACACGTGTACAGAGAGTTGGCCAGGTAATCAGGCGGTGTGATTTACACCGACATTAACTCACATCCCCCCACATCCCCCCATATCTCGCCATCTCCCTCTAACGTTAACTTTGTCTGTAACATTAACGGGGTTTGCGGTTATAAAGAAAAGGTAGGAGAGCGGGATATTAAACTCATTGTCCAGGTGTCTGCTAACTGATCGTGCTCAAGTGTGACAAATGTCATAGGTGTAAAAGTCAGACAGGTAACACAGGTAACACAGGTAACACGTCAGAGGCTGGCACCGAGGGGTACAAAACCCCGGCACAAAATTATTATCTTAAACCTGAACAAATATATAAGTGATCGTAAGATGGAATCTCAGCTAGGAGTTTAAAGTAACGACAAATTAGAGATAGAATTCCACAGGAATTACCAATTAAAACTATAAAAGCAGATACATGAATGTGTTTCTTTTTTTCTGGTAGACAAGAACACCTGACATTTGACAATTTTAAGAGGTAAAACATAACTACATTTTTAGGGCAGTTGTAAATCTTTAATAAAATACAGTAATTCTATAGCAAATAGAAATACTAGGGGCGGCGGGATTGTAAAACAACTTGAAAGTCTTTGTGAATTATTTAAAACACGCACGCTGAGGAGAGTCTCTGAGAGCGGCGTGCAATCTAAAAGTCGTAATATTTGTCAGGCGGGTTAAATTTAAACGGTTTCTCCTTGGTGGGAGCGTTCCTCAAACTCACTTCACGCGACAAAGTCTCGTTACGTGTCACGTGGAGCGTGAAGTCGGCGAGCTTTCTGTCACATTGTGTCACATTACAATAACTCGTGTTAACATGTCATGTGGTTTACTACAGGATCTCAGAGCTGGGGAGGGGTGTCTGGCAGGGGAGTGGGGAGTGAAAGAGTTGTCTGGCAGGGGAGTGGGAGGTGGGAGAGATGTCTGGCTGGGGAATGGGAGAGTTGTCTGGCTGGGGAGTGGGAAGTTGGAGGGTTGTGGCATTGTGACAGAGACATTAAACTCATGTTATTTTATAGTCAAGAGGCTCGAGGATACGACAGGAAACAAAAGGTCGCTTGTGCCCGACAATACAACTTCATCTTCACTTATAATAAAATCATATCGCTGAGAATATTAAATCATAACATGAAAGGGAACTTCAAGTTAAATGTCGGTTTTATGGCACAAAACATAAAATAAGTCACCACAACTTGAGACGCTTCTGAATTCTAATCAAACAGTCACAAACCACTTTAAATTCATATATAAAGTTTTAACTTTGCATGCTGCATTATTATGCGTCCATTGTCAGAGAGACAAAGCGATAATTAGTGATAATTTTAATGATTTTAACATGTAATTGTTGTGATATTGCTGTAGGGGCTGAACATTGCCCGGGGTTTTATACATGTGCCATGTACGAGTACCGCTGATAATTTATAATTTTATAGTGTGAGTTAATTACAGCAGACAATGGGGTGTAATTAATTAATTATTAATTAGCCGGGAGCTGTTGATGACAAACATCAGACACGGAGACGTGTGACAGGGGAGAGGTGAGTGACACCTGAGCGACAAGTAATCAACAGCACCTTTAGAATATAACCTGCCTAATTAAAGACAAAATGTTGTGTTTGAGTGATGTGGAATTTGACAACTTGCTGCGTGATTTTGACACTCGCCAGGTTAATTAAAAACACCTGAATCTGGCGTACCTGGTTATCTCAGGTAAGTTAATTGTTTCCTTTGTGTTTCAGGTGGGAGAGAGGGGTAACTAGGTGTAACCAGGGAGAGATGTGACCTCCTCAATCAGCCACAAGGTCGCACGCACGTGTCGCAATCATCTAATACAGGTAAGAGGCCAGGTGAGATAATTAATATTACACAGGTAAATGAAAGGTAAGTGAGAGGTTTGAGTGACAAGTTCCTCCATTTCACCTGACACCTCAAAGACTAGATATGACAAGTTTGTGCAACGTGATGAGAGGGGACCAACATGATGGACAGAGCGAAGCGCAATGTGGGAAATCTAAATGTAAAAATTCTGTTTTCAACTCATCTCAATTCATGCCCGGATTTAGATAAAAACACATGTGAAGTTTGCGCGTTAACTTTGAAGAAAGACATGTTGCCATGGTAACAATGTGACGACAGAAACGTCATGACATCATACGTCAAACATGCATCAGTTTGACCACAAATCTTGCGAGCGATTACCGAAAAGTCTCAGTTTCCTGTGAAGTTAAATTAACCCCAGAACTCGCTGCTCCTGGCATAGAGGAGGGGAGTGAGAATTTTTATATTATCTGAGTCAGGGTTTGAGACTGGACATTCTGACCCAGGTGTTATCTATCAGGTCAGAGCAGTGAGAGCTGATATGCGAGGCTGTATCTGCCAGGGTTCTACATGGCCACAGACAGGACTGTGAGGAGTTTATTATACGTGGAGCAGAACTGACATGTCTACTGTTACACGGACACGAGTTTATCTTGTCTCTCTGTCCGGGAGCCGCAGAGAATTATCTCACCATGCCCCCTCCCCTCCTAGTTCTCCCGTCCTCCCGCCCGTCCTCCCCTAATACACAGCTGGTGTTTGGTCCCAGGGAGACAAGATGTCCTATGAAATCCCCCTATGCCCCTACCAAGTCCTCTCCCGGGACCTCTCTCCTCCCAGTCACCTTATACCAACTTCTGAGCCCCCCCAGGCCCTCCTCATCTCTCCCGGGCTTAGATGTTAAACACCAGGTACCATCCCCTGCCTCTCCTCCCTGGCCCTCTCTCAGATCTTAGATCAGAGATTTAAATAAACCAACAAATTTCCCCAGGAACACGAGAGCCTCAGTGAAAAGTTCTCCCGGTAAATCACTGTCTGTGGTGAGGAGAAGTTATCTCAGACCCTCACGTGGCTGCTATTATAACTAAAACAAACCATTTATCATACAGCGTTTTTTACAGGGGGAATCTCCTCACGTTAATAGTTTTATACAAGTGCAACAGGGCGTGTCAAATTAGTTGTCATCAGACTCAGAGATCACCAGATACAGGGCGTCTCTAATTAATGTTCCCTGAGTCAGATTGTAAAGGGGAGGATTACTCAGATATTAATCTGCTCAACTGAGTAACTCAAATATCACTCAGACAAGGCGGAAAATACCGTGAAATTACCAGATAAAAGTTTAATATTAATCACTGATCTGACGTGCTGACAAGGCTGACAGGGATCATCTGATAACGTCATAGAAATCACATGATAACGTCACTGACGTCACGTGATAACGTCACAGGCCACCCACGGACAATAATACCGAGTTATCAAAGTGGGCGTGGCTAGGGGGCTTAATAACAGCGGGGATGATATGGTAACCATGGGGATATACTGGAGGGATGATGTATGATTTATCTCACTTTTAAACCGGTAACAGAAGACGACAGAAGCCACAGATACCTGAAGCTCACACCTCTGAAGTATTATAAGTATTATACATATCTGAGCTCGGTGGATCCTGTCACAGAGAACACAGAGAGCACATGACTAACAGTAGCCACGCCCCTTTTTATATCCCCGCCAGGAATTCCCGGGAGCTGAGGAGGCTGGACGCAGAAAGTGAGAAGATAATGGATGCTGACAGATAACAGAGATAAGAGATAAGTAGTTATAGATAAGAGACAATGATGTATGACAGCAGCCTGTAACCCCCACCCCCCCTTCCCTCTCCCCCTCTCAGCCCTCTCTCTCTCTCTCCTACCCTGGAGAATTCCTGCTCACAGATAACACCTCCCTGTGCCGACAGACCCGGAAATATTCCTGTCACCATAGCAACTCTCCTGTCGCCATGGTTACCCAGAGATGTAAATCTCGGAGTCGTGGTGGCGCAAAACCGAGACGTGTAAAAAATAAATCTGCCTCAAATCATCCGGAGTGAGGAGGAGGAATAACTACAGAATATGAGGCGTGTGTTAGAGGGGTAAGAACCTGCCCTGATATTCTCACAGTTTTATACAGAAAGATGGGATATTAATGGCGCGTGAATTTCAGATGATATTAACTCACCACGGAGAGAATTATGTAAAACTCGGGTTATTTTCTCTCAGCAGGAATTAATGGAGGATGATAAGTGAGAGACAGGGACGATAACTCTGTTATTACACGGCTATGTGGAGAGGGGGGAGGGGGGAGGGAGTAAGCTCTGTGTTACCTGGTATAGGAGGAGGGCTACCAAGCTCAGAGCGTAATATGTGATGTGTTACCTTGGAAAGAGGGATTTAACAGTAATATCACCTGGCCAGTAGAGTAATAACTTCCATGTTAGCTCAACTGTGATATTACATGGTTCAGGGGGCTGTATTTCCGATGTTACCCGGCTGAGTAATAAGTCCCATGTTACCCGGCTGTAAGTCTGATATCACACCTGTCTGCGCTGTGACGTCACTGGTATGCGACAGGTGAGACATTAATCCAGGTGACGAGTCGCTCAGGTGAGATAATCCATACACAGGTGAGATAATCCACGTACACCTGTGCACTAATCCGCGGGATTATCTTATCTCACCCAGACACGGATAAGATAAACAGATTATTTAAATCTGCTGAAGGTTACAAGGTCAAACACAGACGCTCAGAGGTGATGTGACCTTCCCATAAAGTCAAGGTGAAAGCGTTTAATCATCAGCTGATATATAAACAGATGTAACTAAATTCCGTAAACACAAATTATAAAAATTCACAAACTCTTCCAGGTTAAATCATAAAACATTAAGAAGAAGCTACTAAAAAGTATGAAAATGTTCATTCAATTTAGCGGAAGATTCATAAAGTTACCAACTTAGTAGTTTTCCAGGGTTTCCTCCCTCAATAACTCACCCATAACTGGGGTTAGGGTCAGAGGTCAGGGTCAGACTGGGGTCACGTATAAACTGACCCCGTGAGTCTGTCTCTGCGTGTCACGTGTTATACACTGGTTCCCTGCTGGGAAACTAATGACCGCTTTATCATAAATCATAACTCAGAGGAGAAACAGTCTAAGTGTTCTCTGATAATTCTGGGGGAGTTCTAGTATTACGGGCGCTGTGTTTTTATTTCAACTGTGCCCGGCGTGAGGTCAGAGAGGTCAGAGCGTTCAGTCACAGGTCACTGCGTCTGTATCTCTCACTCCCTTAATAAACACAGGTTTGTCTCTGTCTTAGCTTAGTCCGGAGTTCTGGCTTTATCAGAATCTCAGAAATGTCAGAAATGTCGGAAACTAATGGCGGCATTTAAATCTTACAGAGAACATCAGTAACAAATCATCATTACTCGATCTGAGCACTTGGTCGGGTGACGCGATGACAAATAGCGCCGCTAATTGAGTAAGATTTGAGTAAGATTTGAGTAACTGGGTTAGGAGACAGAGAGTATTTAAGGTGGAGGAATTTGTGAAGCTGGTGAAATGTTTGTCCTCCCCCTGACAGAATCTGTGAGCGACGATAAATCACCGGCCACATAACGTGCCTGTTCTCTCTCAAACTTCTCTCAGAGTCCGCGGTACTCAGTCTGAGTTCTGTGCTCAGCGCCGGGGAAACTGAGCAAATCTGAGTAAATCTGAGTAAAACTGAGTCAGAGGGGAGCAAAACTGGAGGTGTTTGAGAATGTCCTGCCCCGGGCTGTCCATTTTACTCAGAGAACAGAGGGGATCTCTGTGTGTCACCCACCCAGACAAGCTGCTCAAATAACTCAAATCCTACTCAAATAACTCAAATC
>JAXGGS010594912.1:0-10244 GCA_035585475.1 Armandia brevis | reverse complement strand
CGAGAGTCTTCAATGATTGTTGCTATTTTGTCGACCTCATCCATGTTCCAGGTAAGACAAACGTGTAAAGCTGTGAGAAATTCTTGTATTGTCAAGTGTATGAACGACGCAGATATAACCGGTGACCTAGTTACCACGTCTACATCTTTAAAAACATCCATCAAGCTGCTTACAGTTGGATCTTTTGTTGAGGTCACACCGCAAACTTGCAGATCATCTGAGCAATATGTAAGTTTTCTTTCCGCGGATAGTTGACCAGATGCAGCTAATCTACTTAGAATGGCGATCTGATCTTTTTGAGCATCTTGTGATCCTTTATCATCCTTTTTGGGACGTTGCTGTCTTTTATTCAAAAAATCCTGAACGACTCTGATCATTAATTGTGTAAAATTATAAGATTCTTTCTCAAGGTTCCCTCGTTTAACATCTTCCACCGTCAATGCTGTTAGCATCACGCAATTGAAAGGAACAACGCATTGGACTTTCAGCTGGGGTCGATCTTCAATAAATTCAGAGACTTTTTGGTGCAATGTCTTGTCATAGTTACACAGGGCAAAACTGCACTCATCTATGGCTTCATCGTCGAATCCCAGAGCTATGAGTGTTCGTGTCATTAATAACGTATCCAACGCCTCTGTTGGTCTAGATGTAACTATCACAGTAGAAGCCATTAGTAGTTGACCATTTATAAGATTGTAGATAAGGCATGGAATTGTTGTCTCAGTATCAATATCTATCATACTTTGATCCATAAATTCAGCCATCTCTTCCCAACCCACGAGCTCATCCAGCCCATCGATTATGAATAAAACCTTTTCTTGTTTAGAACTAATATATCGGAGAAGATGCTGCATGACCTTGTCGTTTTTTGACAGGTAGTCACGACAATGGCATTTTGCGATCAGATTTCCGAGGTTTATGGGTTGGCATTTGTGCAGCAAATTAAGAAATCGGCTTTCAAAATGAAATACAAGATCAAATCTATCATTCCACAGTCGGTTTTGGGACCATTCGCTGGCGATAATTTGTGTCGCAGTGCTTTTTCCAGTCCCTGCAGCTCCACAAATAAGTACTCCTGGTTTAAGATGATTGGTGAGGTCATCCAACATGGTGGATAATTTGATACCTCCGTTCTTTGAGAACATTTGAGGCGTTCTAATAACGTAGTCTTCATTTAGCTCCAACGGTTTGTCGCTCATGGACAGATGTATGTAGAATACGCCTTTGTGTTGATTTACATACGGTCGTCGCATTGATGTATTTAGTTTTCCAACAATCATGCCTAGCTCTCTCCTTAGCGATGCTTGGTAGGAGTGCAAGTCTGGCCATGCTGTAATATGTTAGCAAAAATGAAGGAAATTCGTTATTTCTGCCTGGACAAATATATTTCAGACGAGAGTCATAGAACGTATGTAATATGTCGTTTTCACTCTTCTGCGAGATCATCAGCCGTCGATGGAAGTGTGCAAAAAATCGACCGCAAAATAGCGGAACAATAATTTTAACACTTCATAATGGAAGACATTGAGGTATGACATTAATTAACACCGATGAGGAATTAAACTGTTGATTTCAACGCGAGTTTAAATAATACGCTGGAGAGCATGAAAGTAACCAAGGCACATACCGTATATATCAAAAAATTGTTAATATTATATTTACCGATTTTCGTATTAGTAGCCTCATCGCATCTGGAAAATTTCCCGATATGCTCCTTTTTCCCTTTTTTTAGAGCTTTATCTAGTTCAACTATTCTCTCCTGGTCTGGAAATCTAGCTAAAATGTTTTGTAACGGCTGATACCTTACGTCTGGAGGTAGTTGAGATAATTTGTCATATTGTCTGCTACTCAGGGGTAGAGAATTGTGTAAAACATCCACCAAATCGGATGCAGTTTCCACGAATCCTATTACTGACTGAAGCCACCGAGAAAATGCTGAAATAATTTGTGAAAATAAATGGACAGCTGAACCAATATTTATGTTTTTTCTTGGTATGATTCTTTTCTTCCAGTGGGTGTATCGATCGACGAAATGAAAAATCTTTCGAATACTCCAGAATATAATCTGATGTAACTTACTTTTCCCATTGCGCGTGTATTTTAATCTTTAAAGCAAGGGAGTTATATTCAAGATAACACATTGAGCTGCTTATTTTTAATGGCAAACCTGCATTATCCGTAAAGCTTGTTGGTGGCATAACCTTTAGACTGGTAGAAATCATTGGCTGTCTTTCACCGTTGTCTTTAACAGCTTCCGGCTAGTAATGGGAATGAAGTATATCAGTTACCCTATGAGCGTCTATCATATATTATGTGAATTTGTTCTGTAATGTGCGGATCCCATTATCAGTAACGAATGCATAGTAGACTCTTACAATAACGTTATAGTTCAGAGATGTCGGCATATACATATCATTAATTACAATTCATACAAGAATCACGAATGTTTGTCAACCGAATTGAGACAATACCATAACTGGCCTGTTCGTTGAATTTACCTTTCTTTGCTTGTATTTGATGAACAATACAACGGGAATTATCAACAACGCCAACACGATTATTGGGACTAAAACAGCGGCCCAAATCCATGATATTGCGCCTTCCGACGATTCTTCTACTGGCTCGCTAACTGCTATCGGTTTTGGACACGTCACGTTATCTGCGCGTGCATGAAATGACCCAATATACATGTTTGCTACTGCATTGACATTCATGTTTACACGATTGCACTAACAAATTTCACTTGTATTATTTGTTAACTGACTCACCATTTACAATTGTCACATTCACCTTGCCATACAGGGAAGTTTGATCTTCCATGAAAACGTTCGACTCATACAGATCCGCATCAGCCATGGTTACATTAACCAACAGAATCCCAGCGTTCTTTATATATAGCACGTTATTTACAAGCGGCGCAGCATCATTCGGGGGTCTGTATTGCAGTAGTGATGTTAGTTCTGGTGATATACCGCGGTAAAGAGCGACTCCAATGATGTCAGTGTATTTGATCTCGTCATAAACCCAGACCAGGCTGACATTTTCTCCCACACACGCGGTGACGTGTGCGTATGGTTGACGAATCCAATCGCTAATACCTACAAGGATAAACGATGACTTATTTAATGTTTCCACATTTCTATGCAGTCGTCTATCGCTTAATGCTGTGCAATTATTCATTTATCTGTGTGTTTTTCCTGGTTTAATTTTCTTTTGTTAATATTGTGCGAGCGGCGATTGTTCTTACATAAGATGTTGACTGGCATTCTTTTAAACTATGGATTAACATTTCTGTAGCCGATATAATACCTTATGTCAGTGATATCAATACCGCTGCTTCGGACGTGCGTAACACATATTCATGGAAGGGTATGCTGCTAAGTCACGGGACATTATAACTATCGATAAAGGACTTTTCTCGCAGTGCTGGTTAATCAATACATAAGTTATGTGTTAATGTTGGAAAGTGATGTGTGTGTCATTTGTACTTTTATATCGTATGCATGCTCGACTTGCGCCATGCGCTCAGTGTGATGTATCTTTAACGCGCCTTTACAAATTGTCTGATATCACGAATAAATGTAAGTGAGTAATACATAGCCTAATACGTCTAGTATTTAGACCGAGTTATTTGACACAATCATGTCGGTCATGTCACATGGCCGAATGGATTCATAAATCATCAATCAGTAATTCGGGACGTTATCAGATCGGTTCCGGCAATATCAATTGAATCTTGCGTTATTACCGTATCTCGATATAATTATATATACTGAATTGAAGACAAAACTGACCCGCATTCCCCCACAAATCACGAAAGTTCACCTTGTTTTGTTTCTAAAGCTTCTCTTGTGGTATATGTCGCAACTTGGGTAGCGAGAAAGCGCTCCTCATGCACCCGAAATTGTAATTCTGGGTGACCTGATCACAATTGATCAGTTGTTAATTACGAATAAAAGTGTTTAATGAAAGATATCAGCGCGTCTGACCTCTCCGTCTCGGCTACCACTCCTATATAAAAAGATCTAGGAACATCCTCGTCACTATTGCATGATTAACAGGAGAGCGCATAATTGCGTCACCCGTCTCGAGATGCCAAATAAGGAAATTATTTGGAATAGGGATTCTCTATGAAGGAGTGAAATGTTAAAGCTTTAAAATTCAACCGCTAAGGTGAGTGGACAGCGGTTTCGTCCGCACAATGGGACTCATCAAGCCTGCGAAAAAAGTTTGAGGCAAAGTGGAAATCTCCGGGATGACAAATGTGTGGCCTACATAACGGTGGCCATATTTTTAGACATTTTTATATAGAATGAGCATGTTGATGTAAATTAATGGGTTATTGTAATGCTGAAGCCTTCGAATCAAGTTGTTTCAGAATGTTGGACTAATGTTTGTGGTCGTCGGGTGTGGTTACGATCCGCATAAAAAAACGTTCTTTTGGGCGTTTATCCGCATTTAAAAAAGGGACATTTTATGCATTCTATAACGTTCTGGCCCAAAGTTCAGGGAACTGAAGTTGAAGATTTTTCAGGGAAGGTTCCTTGAACGTTCAGGTTACTGGGATGAGCCAGATCTAGCTATTGTGCCGACGCGAACACGATACATTAATGGGTCTACGACATTTGGTCGACTGTGACACACTGGCAATGAGACTAAATGGTAGCATATATCATTAAATGGTGACACCATTAAACAGCGACAGTGCAAAGATGACAAAGCCGACAATTTCGTTTACATTGAAGTTTAGCTATATTTAATGACGGTCAAATCACCGACTTATTAACTAAATTTGGATTTAGATGCAAATACGTGGATCATAAGGATTTTTTATCTAAGAATACCATACTTGACATTGTATCTAAATAATGATTCTGAGAATCGTATATCAAGACAGAAAACAATGCCAAAGGTCGACTGTATGATTCTAAAACTATCAATTGGGTCTCTTCCTTTTTTCGTAGAATTACAATCGCCATTGTGTCTTTCGTCCATACGTCGCGAACCCACATTTGATTAAGTTAGAACAGCTTGGATTGCTGAGAATAAATATCATATTTACCATCGCCATTGGTCAGTACTCCCATCATCAATAAGACAAATGTTAGAGATATTCCGCCGGTGACAGCCATGATTCGTTCTGGTAAAGTCTGGAAACATTACAAATATGGTGAGGTATAAATAATTACACAAATTTACTTGCTGTCGAATGCTTAACGTGCTACACAAAGAGAAAGTCATAGATGTAAGGATGCAATGTATCTCTCTAAAATATGCGTATATTAATGACATTTTTCATTAAAAGATTCGGCGATGGTTATTGATTGCTTATTTTTTTAGTCATAATTTTAGGAATACCCAACGAACCTATATGTATAATGTTTATATGTCATTCATAAAACAATCTATTATCATCTGTTATCAAACAACCTATACTTATGACCCAAAATGTATTGCCATGGTGACTATCAGTTCAATCATGTTTTGTTGGATAATGATGATATGTTAAATTGATTATACAAGGGAAAGTCATGTCTATGGTAAATTTGACACGCGTCGGAAATGCGGATAAATGACAGCAGTAATTACTTGTTAACTAGAAATTGGTAACCAAATTATGCTCATCAAGAATGCCACAATACTCACAAGATAAATATGACATTGTTGATCATACGCTCGAAAAAACAGGCAGTCATATATTGTTCAAGGCTGTTTGTATCATCAGATGCAGTACGTGTGTAAAATGGCCACCAAGTATATTTCGTTTCGTCAGATCAGTATTCTTCTAGCGAGCAATCTGTGCATTGTACACAGTGGAACTGTCTTACCTCAGGATATCACAGAATGTAAATTAGGAGCGAAATGCAGAGTTTTGTGGAAATTAGACGCAACTCAAACAAGTGGGGATATTATCGTGCGGGATATGGGTAAACAAATAATTCTTCGCCTAGCTTTCGGGAATGTATCAACATATATTGATAACCGGATAACATTTGTGGAGCAAAATGATCATGGGATCGGCTTTGAAATAAAACAAATGAGTTCGAGCATGGCAGGGAGTTACTGCATGTACCCATTCAACCATTCGTGCATTCTGAATGTTGTTAAAATAACAGGTGAATATGCATATTTGTTTTGTAATCTACAGTTATCAGGCATCGTTACATGTTGTTTACTAGTGAATCGCTTAATACGCATGCTCATTTCATCAAGTTTAATATTTTGTGATTCCGAGAAGAAAGTTCAGAATATTGGCCCGATAGGCCAACTACTAATGCAGACCAGAGGACAAGCATAGAGGCAAACAAAGGTGTCCATTCAGGTATATAAGATTGTTACACCGTACCAGAAGTCTCCATATGTATTAATGAACGTTGATTTGACCCGTTATATATGGCGCATAGTCAAGGAGTAAAATAATGTATGTTTCAGCAGAAGGTGCCACTGTTAGACCGACTGACACACATACAACAAGTCGACATACATCATCCAGCGGTCTACCTGTAGACGAGGTTATAAAGTTCCAGATGTCAAGACATACGGCCATATTGATGGGGGTCTTCAGTGTTCTTGTTACTCTCATAGCCATCAGTGTAACAAAAGTATGGATGAAATACACCAGCAGGTAAATAATATTATTTCCTGCAAGCTTTCATCATTCTCTATCAGCATATTCGTGGCCACCTACAATAATGCTCTGGCAATATCTGATGCAGAAACAATCATTTTCGAAAAACACCCAAACTACAAGGACCAAGGCAAGGAGTCAGTTGAATATTCTCAAAAGCCTAATCATTTGTTCCGAAATTTTGCTCAACCGATGATGGTTATTGCATGATGTTGAACTTATTCTAGGTAAAATTACACGAGCCCAAGATATTCTACGGAATACTTTATTCAAGCGCAATCACGACGAAAGTAATAAAATGTGCGAAGTGTTCGGAGGCTTTCTGCTAACTATCGGTAATTTAATATTCGAAATAAGGGCGTTAGAGATTTGGCGGTCAATTCAGGGAATCACATGATAGAGATAAGATGATCTCTAACTGACCAATTATAATAATCCACCGAGAGTAACATCTGACTGGTGCGGGTCACTCAGATGTGACCATGAGCGGCGTCACTCGCATCGTGGTGTGGCAACCACGCCGTGACGAACACTGGACAACTAAATACGACGTAAACAAAGACGCATATATGTTAAACAATACACAAATGTTACAAACATTGATGATACATTTTATTGTTCAACACATGATGTGGTGGATTCGTAGTAGTGTCATAATATTTCTTGTGTACTAACACACTAAACTAAAAACATATTTTAGGAGACCAGTCATGCCGAAAACTTCTGCAGATGAACCGGAAGTAATAGAGATGTCAGAAACGCATGTAAACTCCGCGCAAGAAGAATATGAGCCGTTATCCGGATCCACCATCTTGGTAAGTCACGACTATGATCAAGTTTATAACATCATCAACGAAGCTGACCTAGATGCAAACACCGTCACAGGAGAGGTAATTGATGGAGATAACGCCGGCGATTACGTAGCAGACAACGCGTCTAATCGCTCTGTAAATAGGAACGAAACTCAAGAGCAGAACACTGAACAAACACGAAGTTTGGATTCAGTCGATAGTCCTTCATCTAATTCCAGCTATGATGAAACGATGCTTCCGACTGAGTTTCATCTGATTCAGTAAAACAATATCCGATCGATTCATCACCTGTTTATATTTTAATCTACTGCTTTATATTTCCTGGTATTCAGGCTATGTGGCTTGGTATTATTATCTAAATTTACACTGCATTACGCTAAAAGCGTTGTACGAGTGGTATCATGCCAGATTGTCAAATTGTAAGCATCAACTTAACGCACATGTTTTATTATAGTGTCCTACTGTGATGGTCAGCTAAGGGCAGATGTTAGTTAATATACTACAGGTAATGGCAGCGTGCCCTAATGTACGTATCACCCTAAGACACAGGTAATGTCAGCGTATCATCATGTAAGCATCACATTAAGTTAGAGGCAATGTCAGCATATCATCTTGTATGCATCACCCTAAGGCACATGTAATGTTAGCGTGCCATATTGTACGCATCACCCTGAGACACTTGTAATGCTAGCGTGCTGTAATGTACGCATCACCCTAATGCACATGTAATGTTAGCGTGCCGTAATGTACGCATCACCCTGAGACACCTGTAATGTCATCGTGCCGTATTGTACGCATCACCCTGAGACACATGTAATGCTAGCGTGCTGTAATGTACGCATCACCCTAATGCACATATAATGTTAGTGTGCCGAAATGTACGCATCACCCTAATGCACATGTAATATCATCGTGCCGTAATGTACGCATCACCCTGAGACACCTGTAATGTCATCGTGCCGTATTGTACCCATCACCCTGAGACACCTGTAATGCTAGCGTGCTGTAATGTACGCATCACCCTAATGCACATGTAATGTTAGCGTGCTGTATTGTACGCATCACCCTAATGCACATGTAATGTTAGCGTGCCGAAATGTACGCATCACCCTAATGCACATGTAATGTCAGCGTGCCGTAATGTACGCATCACCCTGAGACACCTGTAATGTCAGCGTGCCGTAATGTACGCATGACCCTGAGACACCTATAATGTCAGCGTGCCGTAATGTACGCATCACCCTGAGACACCTGTAATGTTAGCGTACCGTAATGTACGCATCACCCTGAGACACCTGTGATGTTAGCGTACCGTAATGTACGCATCACCCTGAGACACCTGTGATGTTAGCGTACCGTAATGTACGTATCACCCTAAGACACAAGTAATGTCAGCGTATCATCATGTAAGCATCACATTAAGTTAGAGGCAATGTCAGCATACCATCTTGTACGCATCACCCTAAGGCACATGTAATGTTAGCGTGCCGTAATGTACGCATCACCCTGAGACACCTGTAATGCTAGCGTGCGGGAATGTACGCATCATCCTAGGTAAGACACTTGTAATGTCAGCGTATCAACATGTCCACATCAGTATAACGCACAGCTAAACTGTATGTGTCTGCATGGGGGTCACTTATAAAAAGGACCAGTGATATATATTAACCAATTCATTTTATTCAGCATAATTCGTGTTATCATGAAGGTGTACGCAATTAAAGGTACTGTGATATTTCATTTCATTTCATTCATACCTTTATCAGTTGTTTATATATATGCATATGAAGGGACTGTTGAATAGATAATATGAATGACCAAAATATATAGCTTATGCTGTAAAAAATTATTTAAAATTCTATATATTAACGCAGTGGCGCGCGGCCACCCTCGTTAAATCCAAAGTGTGAAGATGTATGCATGATCGCTATATACTCCCAAGTTAGTAATTTCTGAATAGTTTTGGCCTTAATTAATATATAATGCAAGGCTCGTACATACACAGCTTACATTTGTTTATAATCTACATAAACACAGGCAAATAACCTCAAACTGTACAAATAGCTGACGTGACGTGTGAATATGTATATAAATCATATTTAGATCACGACTGAAGTGCTCATTAACCCTTCCCTTATCTCTTATCAAGAATTGCAGTAAACGAGGTTAGTAAACACTTATACCCAGACCGTAGAACACTTCAACCATTTACCAAGAAAGTTTGTAGGGGTTAGGAATATGTACAGACATTACATAGCCTACACAAGATTGTATATGTCAGACCGCGTCATATGAATACATACATAATTATATATTCGTATTACATAAGATTCATTTTTGATAATAGTATACGGCTACTCATGTTTATGTGAAAGGATGTATATAAGGCACTAACAGAAAATTTCATATTGTTATCATTAAATTAAATATCAAAATATAATGTGCCAATTTATTATATAACAGCTGCGTAAATGAATGATTAGTTTCTCAAGCTTATTTTTGCTTGAGAAGGGGGTGCGGGCGGCAGGGTTTTTCTGAAAAGAAACAGGGGGTGCGGCGTTTTTTCTCGAAAAGTAGGGTGCGGGGGCCATTTTTTACCATTTTCGGCGATTTGTACTCGAAATCGGGAGTACGGCAGCTAGGGAGTAGGGTGCGGCATTTTTTTTTAAAGTTACGTTAAACTATTACATAAGTTAATATTTTCCTTACTTAGCGCCCACGTATCCTATACATGTATGGTTCGTTAACGTTCCTTTGGTGCGATATAATTCATGTTTGAGACACTAAAATACAATGATGATTTC
>JAXGGS010594801.1:0-10245 GCA_035585475.1 Armandia brevis | reverse complement strand
TTGTCCCGTGCTTTAAGCCGCGTCAGGTAGGACGAGCCGATCATTAACGATCGAGCAACACTCGCTATTCCCCCGTCAGTGCGAGAGAAGCCACACGCAGGATAAGTACAACCACCGGCTACTCCCCCCTCAGCCCCGGTCCTACCCCCGGAAATACCCCACCATGGCGTCCTATAAGGACTACAACACTTCCAGGAGAAACCGGAATATCCCCAGCTTTGAGGTATGTGATTACAGCACTGGGGTTAGCCAATATTAGCCATAAATATAGGACTGCACGAACGTGGAAGTGTTTTATTATTGTGTCTGGTGTCTGCCATGGGTCTGTGGTTGATCTCACGGTTGATTTGTTCCCTGGGGTTCACGCATGCTGAGCAGATAAAAGCATATATACATGTGATCGATGTATATTTGGTTTATAGCACGCTAGCTAGGTAAATCCTCGAAGCTATTTGGTAAACCTAAGCGTCGAAGCTATTTAGTAAACCTAAGCGTCGTTGTAAGTCAGGTTTAGTGGATCAACGCGATGCTGTTCAACACTCTTGGTACTATAAAACGGCTATGGAATTTGTCTAGTTACTCGTAAAAGCTATTCAAACCCTCGTCAATTGTTATTTAGTCTCATTTTGGACATTTTATATTGACCAGACTGACATGCTTGTAGTCGAATCTAAATGTTTTGACGATGGTGGAATGCATACCCAAACGCTGAGGCATTTCCTTTAGAAAGTGTCATGCAATCAACCATATTAGCGTGTCCAGGTATGCATTCTACACAACAGTCAATTGCCTGCGATGAATACAACGTTTTTAACCCTACACCCTATATGTTGTGTTAACTGTTAAAGTCCAGACACTTACAATAACACTGGTTTGATAGTCAGTTAAAGACTACCCGGAGCACCGAACGCCTATTATTGTCCGGCCTAATGGCCTTTGAGCACCTGAAAAGTGCTTAAGAAAGGGACCGCTGATGCTGTAATTGGTGGGAATTGTATGTGAATTTACAGGAGGGAGGTACCCTGTTCAATGCTTGTTTCTGTTTTATTTGTGGACTTTATCCATTACATTGTTGTCTTGGTATTAGCACCTTATAGTGGTAATTTGATTTAGCCCGAGGCGGCCGTCTCATGAGCGCATGTCTTCATGGAAATAGGCGAATATATTTTCGGTGAAATTCAGACCTAACCATCTTTTTAGTAAATGAATCTTGTAACGGCCGGAACGTATATCAATTACGCTTGTGAACAATGGTTCACACGAACAATAAAAGAACAGCTTGAATCGATCAAGCAGCCAAACATGGAGACAACATATTTCTGAATCTCAGTTAAGTTCCTCCCTGCTGAGTGCCAGAAAAATGCTTCATGGTTGAGTGTCCAGGTGTCATGAAAAGAAATTCAGAAATCTACGTCGTTCTGGCGACATTCGCCTGGCACTAATTGGTTCTTATTGGCAAAGTGTCGCTGTTGCTTGTGAATCAAAGCTTTAAACAGTTGTGTAATTAGTATAGGTGTGTCTTACAGGTAAAAACTGTAGGCGTCCTTGAGAACCCCGCACAGACTCTGATCTTTGGACTTCTTCACCTCTCAATACATCATTTATACGTCGTCAATTGACGCTCTACAAACACGCTCAGCTTAAAACACACACATTGTCATACAACCATTGTAAAACGTACCGTGTTTTACTTATAGCAAGAAAATTACAACAATGCTGATGACATTTGAGCTAAGATATGTTGGTAATGTCTGTCTTTAAAAACAGACAACCTCGTCCGTACGGTCGAGGATTCATCGAAGCTAGGGAATGGGTAGCATCAATGGTAGATGATCTACCATTGGTGGCATATATATCGCCAGCTGTTGTCAAAGGAAGAAATAGGTACCCCCTGCATGGGATTAAAAGGTTTTTGACATTGTTTCTTTGAAGACATATTTAAACGTACTCAGCCTCAGTGGATTTGTAAATGAGACGATATATTGATCCACTAAACCCAGATAATGTACAGTGTAATATGTACGGCAATATCGATAATCTTGCTGGTTGAAATGTGTTAAATGCTAGGATGTTTTTCAAACGCCAATGACACCTGTTGCCGCCATTACATTCCGTCTCTGTTTATTTCAGTTCTCGCGTTCAGTCGAAAAAAATAAGGCTAGACTTTATGATAAATTTAACAGGACTTCTGTTCATGATGTGACACGAGTTATTCATAACATAATTTGGCACCCTTCAACTTAATGGTCATAATTATCTTCATAATATTGATAAAATCATTCTGGAGCCACCGTTCTACTTAAAAAAAACACTTGAATAAAATGGCACTTCCTAGAGTCAGCACTTTGACGAGACCAATAGGTTATTTTCGCGAGGTCTGCGGTCTGTGTGCTCCCTGAGGAAAGGCCTCTCTTCCCTGTCACTTATAAATGCCCCACGAGGCGTAGCGTTTTGTCACGAAAGTTGACTGATGTAGGCGGACAAAAGTACGTCTGTTATTTTCATTCCTTAAGTGTCCAAGGTCTGAAAGGTGAAGTAATACTAATAAATTAGACCCAATGACGATTCTCACGACTTTTGTACAGATTTGTGATGATAAATACCAATCTTCTCGTGAGAGTTCTCAGGATCTAGGATTTCAAAACCAATGATACATTTACACCTCAAATCAAAATTGACGACTACAAACACGCCAATAATATATGCGTGTGGCACATGTCCATACATAGCCTCAAGAAAAGATGCACGATTCATTGTCATACGTTCAGTAAGTCGTGCCCTCATATCGTGAACTCGGAATTTATGTCTGACAAATGTTGCCTGTTCCGTGCGTTTATTGAATATTGAGTCATTAGACTTGGCTTACCTTCTTCGTATCAATGTGTGAAGCGAGCTATACACCGTGTATATGACTTTTATTAGTGACACGACAGAATCGGGTGCTGTAAAGATGAAATAGTGCAGAAAAACCTGCCACAAAGTTCTATGAGAGTGATCGCCGATATTGAAATGTTAGGATAACTAAAAGGGCATCCATCAGACTGTTGATTGACAGCTGTCGCGGTTGGAATGATAATCACAGTGAACCTGTTGTTTTGTTATGTGAGAACCTTGAAGGAGTACATATCAAGTCGCCCTTTTGATAAGGGGAGGGAAAAACTAAACGTGAGTTAATACAATAAAAAATAATCGTTGATTGCATACTTTCAATTTACCTTTCAATATGTACAAATTTGAAGTCCTTTTGATAACAGTAAGACAGAATATTTGATGTATTTGTAACACATTATTCGGCTTCTATGAGATATCGTATATATATGGTGCTTTCTATTAGAATGTTGAAATTGTTATTTGCGGAAATACCTTGTACCTAGCTGATGCCCTTATAAGTTATGCATTGAGGGTACCCGGGGTCACAGATAAATAATTAAGGAAAAGTTTGACTAAGGGTTACCTCAGAGACCATGTACATGAATAGTATTCCCGGCTTGTCGTGTAGTGGAAGTTGAAGTGTTGCACTAAGGCAATAAATGCGACATACCAAGCCGTGAAGGTAAAGTGTGCTGCTTTATTGGTGCGCCATGGGCGAACTGTAAAGCTGTTTTTAATGACTTTAAATCCACTGTGCTTTTAAAATTGACATGATGTATGCCAATAACCAGGGCTTCATCTTTGGGCAACTTGTTGACCAAATCCGTTCTAATTGAAATACTTGAAAGATATAAATTGCCTATCATATGAAGCTATATACCAACCATACGAAGGATGTTGTATGTTGCAAAGAAATACTAAGTCTACCTGATTTGTTTTTTAATTGAGCTAGTTTAACCGTTGTATTCGCTCAAAACTGCTTGAAATAATCATAGAATCGTATTTATCCTTACCGGCCTCTCATGTTATAGTGAGCACCCCCATCCTACATGTGTAAAACCTGCCCCCCATCCCCGTGCCACCTGCAGCTCTAGTCACATGGTTAGTCGCCTGTTGCTCTACATGTTCTTGTATATCACAGGTATGCCTGAGCTGCGGTGAAATTAGTTGTGACATAGGCAGACAGGTTAACACGTAAAGCTCTCGCCTGGTGTCTCCTGGTCGGGGCAATAAATGTAAGAAACCCAATATTTCTGGTTCACAACAGGTGGGTCTAGTGATAAACAATACGAGGAAAATCCACTGAGATTGCTTCTATATAAAACATACACTGTAGGAAGTTTCGAAACTCCTCCTTACATGACCATGCAAAGCACACCAAAATGTATGTACACATTAGTATATCAATTGGCGATATACACTGACAATTGAATTAATTGATAGATAGGGATTGATTGTCCATTTGGATGTTTTCAAATGCAATTGTTGTGTGATGATGACCATACTTAAACATGACTCCATGAATAAGCTATCGATCAATGTCCAGTGCTATGATGAATTATGTTTCATATTTATTGGTTAATTATGCCCATAACATCGATATATTAGGTAATGCAGACGATCATCCGTTATAATAGAAATGATCATAAACGAATACAGTCTGCAATTAAAATAGTAGAACTTCCGCTTTATGACAGAGCCTAACCAGTATACATACAGTAAATCTTTGACTAATGGCTTCTTACTACATAATGTACAGTCATGGACTTGCTGTTTTAATAGTTCACCCTTCATTGATGAAATATGTCGAATTCATTTTAATGACACGATCTTCCGAGAAAAGACGGCAAGAATCATACTGAAACGGTCCAAAGAAAAACAATTGTTGTTCTGTAATCGAACATGGAATGTATTACATCTGGTATACGGGTGTAGAAAATATTATAGCAAGTGCTTAAATATAACGAGCACTTTCATGAAGCCACAAATATTTTTTTAGCGGTCGTTCTATCAGACTAAGTGTGCTTTCAAACATTTCAATTGAGGGTGGGCCATATCTTGAAAAGATACATTTTTTTTCACTCTCGCCTTTGATCCGGCAGAGGCTGCACTAAACCATCTCCAGGGCAACAACAGATTTGATGACAAGTGTCTGTCAGTCTAATTAGATTATCATAAAAAATGTACTTATTAATAAATACACTTGGTGCATGTATTTTTACACATGTAAGACACTCCTCCTTCACTTATTCATATCCTACCAACTCCGGGTGCCAGATCTTCCGGCTTGCCTTGTTCAAATCTCTCAAAACTTTGAAAATAGAATTTAAGCTTTCATCTGGACAATTCACGCACTTTGCGAGTACGTAGATTTTCATGATAGCGTGAAAATCAGACACTCCCTGCATTATCGTCGTTGAAAAACGTGTACCTGCGATAAGCAAACTTTCCTAGACAATCACAGACACTCAATGTGCAGCTACATTTCCTGCCAGGTCGCTCTGATAAACGTAGCCCTGCCAAATGGTACGTATATATACGATCCTTTGATGAGTAATTCAATCCAGTTTTAGCATATGGGTTATCTGTCCTACCCAGTTCATCGTGAGGACAATGTAATACCTTTAATAAATTTACGGCCTGCGGTGGTTGCCGACATCGGCCAGCGCATATTTATGTTTTTTCAATAGAACACAATTTAGTTTAATTTTGTTTCTATATAAGTAACTAAAGTACCCATTGATTGAAAACAAAGATACCACACAGTACAGCGGAATGGGTCCATACATCAGTACTGTTATCTTAATGAACCTGGGGTCAGGATGAGCGATTTTTATATTGAAGTCCAGCAATAACCCGATTGATGTGATCGATGCGACACACGGTGCCACCACATCGCGCTTCTCCATGTAGGTATACAATATATAGTTATTCCCTACTCCAGGCCTGTGATTTACACTGACAGATCTCGCTGATTACATTTCCTCTCTGAATAAGCAAGAACAGTTATCTGCAATTTAAATTACAGATAAAAAGCGAACAAAACCACGCATTCTGTTTCCGAAGCCTGGTGGGGGTGATTAACACGGGTAGATACCTTGTTGCCAGCCTCACTGACGCCAGGTAACTTAGGGTGCACCTAGCTGCTCTTAACCAGATGTTTTATGACTCCATCCCCATTCATATGGATATATGTACCTTAGATGATGCATAAAAACGCTGTCATTTGTAAGTCGCTGTCTCATGGCAATATGAGGGTGAAGTCACGAGTTAAAGACCATGACCCCGTGTTTGTTTTCTGACCGTTTGTGTGGAACAATCAACCTGCAGGCCCCACATTTATACGTAATGAAAACTCACGGTCCTGCTCGCTGGAACTATTTAGCATTTAGAATTGATTAGCATAAAAATCAAGTATTTGATTCAGAAATGGCTGGGCTCGAGGTTGTATTTAAAGAAACTAGGCAGTAAAAAGTTATATTAGAACTGTTAGACGTAGTGCCTTGTGAGGTTCGTCTAACTTACTTCCCTCTTTAAAGGTAATTGCTCGCCGACTTTTAGCGCCTACTTTGCTGCGGCGCCTCAAACACGCGTCGGTTTGAAGCCGCGAGTTGTAAAAGCGCCCGAGGAGCACTGGTATCGTCACATAGCGTGCTACAGTCACAACCCCTGCACTGTGGTGTCTACACCTTACACACCATCTCTTCACAACACACAGCGGACCTTTTACAAACCAGTCGTGTCAGCATCCAGCTGCGCAGGGTTACAGACCCTATCACTGACCTCTGACCCCCGAAAAGGCCAGAGCATATCTCCCATCACTAGGATTGTCAAGATTGTTAATAGTTGTCAACTCAAGATAGCCAGATACAGAGGTAAGACTACTTCTAATGTTACAGTTTCGTGCGGAAAAGGAAAACTCCGAGAGGGGTAATTTGTAGGCTGTGTCGTCCATGAATAAAAGGCTGTATAGATTAACTATGTTTGATTGTTCATGCCTGGTGGTTGTTTGAAATGATGTTTTGTTAATATAAATATTGTGGTTCTTCAGTTCTCATACCAGCAGAAGCTGGACAATTGTTGTTTATCCGTTTATAATAAGTTGGATTCTGTCATTGATCTGGCGTTCGATGGACGATTACAATTCGTTTAAAATCTGCTTGAAGAACGCTTAAACAAGCTTAGACACCTGTGCCTAACTTGAGATTTTCAGTTTGGTCAATTTATCAGGAAAGTGATATCATAACCTCGGTCAACAAAACTCTCGTAATTCATCTCAGGAATGTTTTTGAGATAACGCAGTGGGTACCCGCACTGATTTGTTATAGATTGACGAGATGAAAAGGTCCTAATCCATCATGAACGAGGTGCTTTATTAGAATAGAAGCAGGTCATCAGCATGCCAAATGAGATCTTACATAATTTACAAGCTGTTTTCTCTAGGCGGTATATAAATTTGATTCTTCGCTAGATGCCCAGACGTTTGGTCATTTAGTTCATTTGTTCGCACTGACTGTTGTCTACTTATTGTAATTTATGACGTATCCGTGCATGTTTACAATCGGTGGCCAGCCAAGCGTGCGCTGACCAGACCACATCTAGGCAATTTATATCTCCGTGGACAGTCTATTTTTTTAGGTTTCAACTAGAGCTCCACAATTTAACTCCTGATTTTCTCGATGTGCACACAGCGGTCTTGCTGGAGTGAAAGGTCATAAATGGCCTTCATTTTAAATCATATATTCTGATCACATATATAATTGTCTAAATTACATAAAATTATCCTACATAAATAACCAATAGAACACAATTTTCTTTGATTGTTCGTCAGGTCAAAGTTGAGGGTAGAGGATCATAAAACCCTATACCGTGTCAAGTTATTAAACTTCGGGCAATAAAGTTTTGTTCATAAAGTTCCTTTCATGACGGAGATTACTTTGATAATATCAGACACGTTTGGGTCGATCAATTGTTGTTTGTATGGAAAAGAAGTCATCTACTTAGATCACTGCACCGGCCATATCATACATTGTACAACTATTCCCACATCAAGTACCGTGTAACTTGTATAACGTCCCTTGGATGTATTCATGTTTTATCATTCGCTCTCAATATCCAATAATTGACACTTTTGATGGCGTGGGTAAAGGTGTGCACCAAAAGCCAAGTATAAAGAACTTTAATGGGCGATCCTACCCTGAACGTTTAAGGTAGGTCTCGAACCTTGGACCTTATATGTTGGCTTAACTGCACAAACACTTGCGTTCTCCTAGATACACCTTAAGCCGTAAATCTGACTTAAGTATGGGCCTAACACTGCTTAAGATTCCTACTATCACCCGTCAGATTAAAGGACACGCTACCTTACTATTAATAGCGTGCGGCTCTCCCAGCTACAGGAAACACGAAGTGGGAAATTAAAAAGATGAGAACAGGTTGACATATACATACTAAACCTATTGCAGCGCCTTCATATTACAAAGGCCATATTACGATAATACGTAAAAAAATGATTTGTAGGTTTTTAACACATGTTATCAACATAATTCACTGCAATGTGGTTCGCCATAGTGATGGGATTCCTCTTATAACCTCACATTTTTAAAGGGCCGAGTTCGCATACAGTGCTAACAGCATGAGCAATACCATCATCATACAGTGTCCGGTGGATGCGCTGAAGCTGTACGGAATGAATTGACGTCTTTTTATTATATTAGAGGCACTCACGCGGACTAATTTCAACTTGATTAGTTGAACATTTGAGCAATTAATCAAAGCGTGTTTGTATACATCTGTATAACCATCCATCAACAGGTAGATTGTTAGCGTTTAAAATCCTCTCAAAGCGTTTCTGGTCATGTGTAAGTTTGGTGAGTTTTATGTGAGAGGAAAAGGGAAGTTGCTTCAGGGTTCGGTTGTCCCCTGGGAGGGATTGTTGCAGTAAATACTTCATACAGAGGTCGTTATTGTAAATGCGTGTCTTGAGGGCACTTTGAATTAACATAGTACAACAATTATGCTTTGATTATTTCTTAGTATGAAATTCAGTTATGCCATTTAATTAGCCAGTGCCACCCTGAAATATTTCTATTCAAACGTGTCAAATTGACGTGAGGTATGCGTTCTTTCTATACATTTTCAACCGGTATTCTAATAATATCAAACTGGAGTTTTTAAAGATAGTGCAGGCAATGTGCTCGACCTATTGGTGAGGTGTTCATTGAAAGATCTCGACATCTCAATTCACAACATTTCTAGCAGATTATTTTAATAAGCACTGCCACAGAATCAACAGAAAGCCTCTACTTCATCAGCGTCTTAGGATAAACAATCACCACATATCTGGAGATTCATATTAAAATACATGTATGGCTAGGTATAAATTATTAAAGATGACTTCACATATCACTGATGGAGTTCTTGAAAATAAGGTGCACTTAATGTGCCATGATAAAAAGTCCCCAGACTTTGTAAGATAGCTTGAAGTGCTTTTGCAATTTACGTCCACTGATTAATGATACAATGCATCAAAGGTCCTCATAACTTCACGTCAAAAGTCTTTACAATATTGTTAGGGCTTGCCCTGTCACCATTTATGGCCCTCCCATGGATTTTATGTTTTAGAGCAACCAAAAACTTCGGCTCAACAACATTACTTACTTATGTAAACGAAAACTTGATATAAATTTATAGACCAGGTTCAAATGCTTATTGCTTGCAGTTCAGCATAAAAAGTGGCACCTTGCTCTGTCAGAGGCATAAAACTCTGGGGAAACAATTTCAACAACGACATATTATCTAGCAAAAATGAGTGGCAATTTAATAATAAACACTAATTAAGGACTATAAAACAAACCTCCCCAGCTATTACGTACATCATAAAGTATTAGTCTCAGAAACATTCAGTGTATCCAACTGCGTGCAAACCTCTTACTTGTTAAACGCCATTCGTGTGCCGCTCACAGCACTATGTACTGTGTTGATGTCAGTGGGCCAATTCATATCTACTACACATCCCAGTGAATCACTCGTAATGGAAATGAATTTTGCTATTTCCCGTGTCTATTAAAAGCCTGTTGTGACTAACCCTGCACCCCACCATACATGTACCAGTGCAATTACGTGTTCGATAGATCTACGTGTAACTGTATCAAAACCTCATAGAGCGGCTCTTTCCTGTGTGCTTACCGCCCACGACAGTACTTCCGAGAGTGACATAAAATATGCACCTCTGATATATAAACACATCCTACACGGATTTATAAGATCGTGCTACAGATCGAGCAATCACTTCAAGACATTCGGAGACCCCTAACCGTGAATCCCTTGTTACGCCATACGTGGAAACATATCCAACAACGTTTGGAAATACTA